>PVKA01025541.1:8531-32955 GCA_004027165.1 Ctenomys sociabilis | reverse complement strand
GCTGGCCATGATGTGATACATGGGATAGATGTGACCATAGGGATAACGCCCCTTTGGCGCCAAGGGTGTCCCCTATGTTTTATGGAAATGGGTTTTAGCTGTGCCTGATCAACACAGCTTTCCCACACTTGCTAACCACCATATCTTTTCCCTCATCACGAGGCCAGAGATACATGATGATTACACGCTGATGGATGCTTTATGGTTTGGAGGTCCAACTAGGCTTGACGGCCCTTGAGGAGGCCTGTGGTCTTCTATTGCACAATGAGGAGCAGGTCACTGCCTACAGCGTGGATTACCATTATGTTTCATGCTTCTTGAGCTTCAGCTGCATGCCATTATCCCCAGTATTCTCTCGCCGCCATGTAAAGTGCAGGGTGTATGATAAAGACACTGCAGGGAGATCTACGAGGTTTCCTGTACTCGAGGTCTCCGGGGAGCAAGCTTGGCTGCAAATGGGTTGGTGCCCAAGGTCCCATCTCCGTGCGAAAGGCACCGGGCAGTACAATTGGGATTGTGAGGATCACTTGCAATTGCCTGACCTGCAAAGGCCCACATCAAGAAAACGGGGTCAAGCCTCTACTCTCACCTGCACAAAATAAAGAAAAAGGGGGAGATGTTGGGAGCTGTAAGCAGCAGCTCGGATCCCTGGGTAACAATGTAACAGCTTGGCGCTCCTTGTGGGTTCCGCCTTGGTATGTTCGGAATAACAGGAAGTAGAGTGTGGCCCTGCCCTGTCTGTCGATCCGGACAGAATGAGGGGGCTGCCTGGCAACAGAGCATGATTGGCTGTACGCTTGTATGTGGCTGCTGATGATTGGCTTAGCTATACTATAAAAATTGCTGTGCTTCCGCTATAAAGTGAGATCTCCCCTTCTACGAAGAAGGCAAGTTGTGTCTGAGTTTTCCTTTCTGCGCGGGACAGCTGGGGAGATGGCTCAGTGGAATAAGCACCTCCCTAGCAAGTGCAAAGGCCTGAGTTCAATCCCCGGTTCCACAAAAAAAAAAAAAAAAAAAAAAGAATATGTATAGCTGTTCCTGATCTATCTTTCCCCACTAGGGAGATGACTGAGAACAATGATTGATGATTGTATTGTTGTTGTATCTCCAACACCTGAACAGTGTCTGAAATGTAATAGGTGCTCAATATACACTTGCTGAAGTCAGCACTGTGGCTCACACCTGTAATACCTGAGCACTCTGAGAGACTCAGATAGGAAGATTACACATGTAAGGCCCACCTGTGCAACTCCACTACTTAATAAGATCTTGTCTCAAATTTTAAGAAAAAAAATTTTTTGCAGAGACACACACATATAGCTCAGTGCAAAAGTCCCCCCCCCCAAAAAAAAAAAAAGGCTGTTGAATTAACCATTCAACACTTTAAGAACTTACATGAGGGCCAGGGAGATAGCTCAATGGAATAAGCTCTTCCCTGGCAAGCACTAGAGCCTGAGTTCAATCCTCAGTTCTGCCAAAAAAAAAAAAAAAAAAAACTTACATAAGTAGATGAAAAATGGGACTTGCTCTTTGCACGAACCCCAAAGCCAATCTCTTTTTCTCCTGAGTCAGGGTCTTGCCATAGAGTTCAGGCTGGCCTCAAACTCACGATGTAACTCAGGTTGGCCCCGAACTCATGGCAATCCTCTGCCTCAGCGTCTGGAGTGCTGGGATCACAGGTGTGCCCAGCACACCCAATTCCTCCTTATCTGTGCCTCAAAGCCCAACAAAGTACCTGGAACTTGCTGTGTTGCTGAAGATTCAATGAAAGACTACAGGTTCTATCTAAAACATAGCAATTATTTAAAAGTTTACAGAAAATGTGAAATAATAAATGGTTCTTTCCTCTAACTCCAAAGGAAAAGAAAGGGACAGATCTGGGGCTACATAACATTTTGGTTCACCGCACAGTGATAGTTAGCCTCGGTGCTGCTGTGCAGAGGGGCCCACAAAGATGCCGCATGGGGAGCACATCACAGAAAGTGCAGAGCAATCCAGGGGTGTCCGCAGTGGAAGGCACAGCACGGGGCTGACGCTCAGGCCTGAGCCACCTGAGAATCATTTCTCATGGGGTAGTGGGGCAGGAAAGGGGGGAGGCAGGAAGGAAAGAAGGAGGAAGGGAGGGAGAGAGAGAGGGAGGGAGGGAGGGAGGGAGGGAGGGAGGGAGGGAGGAAGAGAGAAGAAGGGAGAGAGAGGGAGAGGGAGGGAAGGAGGGAGGGAAAGAAGGGTCAGATGGTCTCATTCCTCATGGCTCTGGTTGGTCTGCTGGCCTAGAACAAAGTTATTCAGGCATGTGAGGACAAAGGAAAACAACACAAAGTTCTATTGAGACTTTTTCCTTTTGCCATATATGGGCCCTCTCACTGCCAACAGAGAGAATAATTTTAAAATTTAAAAAAAATCAACATTTCCCTTTGAAGGTTGTAAGATTTTCCACATACCACTCTGGGTTTTGTTTTAAGATTTCTAAACACCGGCAGGAGTGCACAGGAGAATGGCTGTGCTTCGGTCCCCAGAGCACCTGCTGCCTGCTTCCGGGAAGGGACATTCTAAGAGCAAGTGGGATTTGTTACAGAGTTTTTATCAGTGCACATTAGTTATAAAGAACAATGGATTTCACATTCATACAGACTGTGTATCATTTCTACCCCCATAATATTATTCCCTTTCCTTCTTCCCTCCCCTTTATTCCTGTCTTCTCTAGGAGATTCCCTTCTACCTTCATGCCATCTTTTTTTAGAATATACATATGACAGAAAACATGTAATATTTCTCTTGTAAGAGCATTTTTAAGTCCTCTAGAAGTCCATCTGATTTATAAAACCCATTCAGAAACCCAAAATACAATTAGACTTGACTTCAAGATTTGTGTGTGTGTGTGTGTGTGTGTATGTGTGTGTGGCCATTTTGGCAGTGAACTTAAAGAAAACAAAAGCCAGCAGCTCACACGGATGTGGGGCAGGGTGGGCCAGTCAGTCAGAAGGGACAGGCACTTCGTGCAGGCACCCAAGTGGGGCCGCACCAAGGGAAGGTCGATGTGGAGACACCTCTGGGACATTCCCCCCTCTGACATTACTTCCAGAACACACTCAGATTTTGCAGCTCTGTCCGTGATTCCAGGTGCCCCCAGAGTAGCAGGGATTAGTTACCAAAGCAAACAAACTGAGAAAGACTAATTTCCTATGTACACAACTGTGTCAGGGTATAAGCTAGTAACAGACAGCTGTGCGGGCACACAGCCACGTTCTAATAAAAAATGCTGATCACCATTTGCAAAACAGACCATCACTAGTATCCTAAAACAATCCAAATAAATCAGAAACCCACAGAACACAATTGTAACTACTCAGCACAACAAGGATGCAAAGGGCACCCAGGGTTCTGCTGCCCTGCCTGATGTCAAACCTATAGATAATCTTACTTTCTTAACAACCATCTTTCTTGCAGTATCTGTACATGCAGGTATTCAACTAGCTATAGGTAGTCTCTCCTTGCAAATGAAAAGGAAAAAGACCTCACATTTAATAGACACCATATTTTACCCAAATAAAAACTCCGAGGTCCTAGGAGTCTTGGAGAAATGAGCTCATCTTCTGGCTTTCACTAACTGTGACCATATGTGTGCACGTGTGTGTGTGTGTGTGTATGATGCTTCTATGCAAAAACCTGAAGGAAAGTGGAGGAAGGGGAGGTCTCACCACACTCGGGCACACATGGTGTCCCCAAAGAGGCCACTCAAGCATCCCTGCATCCTCTAAAAATAATTCTTTGCTCTTTAAAATAAATAGAAAATTAGCTGGGCATGGTAGCGCAGGCCTGTAATCCCAGCACTCAGGAGGCTGAGGCAGGAGGATTGTTGTGAGTTCGAGACCAGCCTGAGCTACAAAGTGAGTTTATGGCCAGCCTGAACTGCATAGTGTGACCCTGCCTCAAAAAGACAAAAAAATAAAAATAAAAAATAAATAGAAAATTCAACACACCAGGTCATACCTGGCATCACAATTAACAACAGGCTTTTCCTAAGTGTCCAAAAGCAGAATTAACAATTAAAGACAATAGTTAAAGACTAAATCAACTATCTGGGGCCAAAGACCAAAGGTTTGGCCAGATAAGGCCTCTAATCTTCAGCCTCTTGCTCTGAACAGTCAAGACCATTCATCTACAGTGTGGGGTAGGGGTGCCAAATAATAACCAAGGAACAAACAAGAGGAGGAGAGCCAGGCATGGCAATGCGTGCCTATCATATTAACATCTTTTCTCTTAACAGAAAACACAATGACACGTTTGCCACAGGGTTGCCACCCCTGGCTAAGAGATGCAGTGCAGCAACCAGCCAAAGACCTATAGATGCCACTCCTCTGCTGAAGTGTGTTTCAGTTCTGGTTTCACCCAGAGTTGAAGTCACTTTTTAACTCTTTTTAAATCACTTACTTGCTCTAAGCCTTGTTATTCTCCTTCTGGAAATGAAGAAAATAATGTCTGCTTACCCTAGAGATGAAATATGAGGCATACAACTTTCTGAAAACTATAAAACTTAGTGAGTTTAGCAGCGCTAGTAGCAGTTAGTTTAGACTCCCAGGCTGCCAGCAATGCAAAGCCTCTGAGCTTTCTTAGCAGGATGAAGGCTCAGGCTAACATCACCTCCCATTTCCATGGACTGTACCCGAGTTCCAGGTAGATCCTACAGAGAGGTAAAGAAGTGTCTCTGCTTGGCAGGAACACGTGTGCAGGCTGTGGGCAAGCTCCCAAGGGATGCATCTGGGCCCAGGATCGGGACAGTGAGACAGGGGAGCCAAGCAGCCCGTCTAGGCCCCAGGCACAGGTGCCAACAACATCTCTGAAGAGCTCACCTCGGCAGCCCCTGCTCACCTCGGGCCACAGGGTGGGTGCCGCCCAGTAAAGCCCTTCCAAGCAAACCAGCTTCCTGAGTGCTCCACACGCGCCTCTTTTTCTCATTATTTAAGCTTTTGGAAACAGCCCTACCTAACCCTGGCAAGCTTCAGCAGCAGCAGCTAATATTTTTTAAAGATGTGTAGAACTGTTTTTAAAGTGAAAACTTGGTGAGTTTAGTAAAAACTTAAGCCTGCCATAGCAGGCATTTATTTTTCAAACTTCTCACTTTTCCATTAGATTATAGGATCTAAGTAAGACAAGATGCCAATAAGTAACTTAAAGCAACAGCTATTCAGGAGGCAGTATAGTTCTTATACAGCATGTTTACCAAAAGCACAGCGCTCCCTGTCCTCCATGTTAAACAATAACCAAGGAAAAAAAGAGGAGGAGAGCCAGGCATGGCAATGTGTGCCTGTAATGCTAGCACTCAGGAGGCTGAGACCGGAGGATCGCTGAGTTCAAAGTCACTCTAGTCTATGTAGCAGAAAAAGGCATCAGGCATCCACCCACAGATAGCCTAGCTGAATCCAGGGGCTGGAACAAGTGGGTACCCACTAGTCCAACCTGTGTTGCACTTGCCCCACCCCAGTCCCATGTGTACATGAGGTCTTTTACCCCCTTTACCCCTTCTGTTTCCAAGAGCTCTATGCTTTCCCTCTCATTTATAGTTTCAAAGCCATTTCAATGAAGCCAGGATACAATAAAGAAGGCCCACTACCCAAGGGTTCTTCCGCTCAGATGACCCACATCCAGCTCTTCTATGGCCAAAGGGTCTCATCAGATTCCAGGATGCCACGCTGGTGCCGACTCACCTGGCTCTTGATCAAGCTCAGGGGTTCATGCGTTCCATTGAACCCCCACTACAGGAGACTCATTAGAAGGCAAGGAGCTTAACTCGCGGGCTGGCGCCTAGGGTTAAGCCCCAGCTCTGCTACCTATCAGCCACAGGACTTTACATAAATCATTAACCAAATGGAGTCTTAGTTTCTTTGTTTGTACAATGACAATGATAATGATGCTAACAATAATACCCACTCTGCAGGGTTGTATTAACACAAAATAAGTGAGCCAGCAGACCGCAAGCCTGCATTCCTGGCACTGTCCTGTTTGAAGCTAATGGGGCTTGAGCCTCAGTCTGAATTCAAAGATTGACAGTGCATGCATCAACCTCAGAGGATGGAAGGAGAGAGGCCAATCCAAAATGAAACACGCAGGCCTTCTTCTGATATTTAAGGTCTATGCCCTCCAAGAAGACCTCAGACTCCATTCTCATATCATTTTCCAGGTCATTCATTAAAAACAAAAGTCCATACTCTAAGGGCCACGTCCTGCACAGAGCCCAGTTCTCCCATCCGGCCGGCCTGGTCTTCCTCTACCCAACTGTCAGGACAGAACCTCAGGCTGAGCATCCACAGAGCCTTCTCTAGTGCTGACCCCTCTGGAGCTTGCACTACTGAATTCCTCCCAGCTGTCTCAGGGCTTTTGCTATGATTATGTTTTATAAAACTAGGTAAAGATGCAGACATGATATCCCGTTGAAACACTATTAGTACAAATCTTTCTTCTCATTGAATTAAGAGAAAGTACCTGAATATCCATCGTAACTATTTTGTATATACAGATACAAAATGGTCCTTCATTTGTATCCCCTTTTTTTATTTAGTTTTATCAGAGATGGGTATTCCATTGCCATTTAAATATTGTAGGTACATGAATGAAGCAAAATAATCAACTATAGTCCCGTAGTCTGTAATAGTAGTGGGTTATCCATAGGACTGGCAATGTCAGAAGTTGTTGACTTGAGCCTTTTATAGCTCATTATATTAATATGGCTTTATACCTCATTTTTTATACCTCATTTTTATACTTTTCTGCTGGATGGTTAAGACTAAGATAAAGCAAGACCTATATAACAAGAAATATAATTTCTGAATCCGACAAGGCCAGTGAAATCTCCTCAGGATTTACCCTGAAACCCTGAACCAAAGTTTGTAGACTACTATGGAGCCAACAGCGTGCAATGTATTAACTGTTGTGACTGTCCTACTAGCCTGTTCTGAAACTGTCTCATTGCTTTTTGTTTCTCCGTAAAATTAATTAAAAAATATAACTAGGTGAAGTATGACTAATTGAAAAGAAGGGGGAAATCTTACACCTCTCTGTACATCCCTAAGGGACTAGTACTGGGGTTGCACTAACAGGGACCCAGAGAATAAGCCATTTATATTGCAAGATGGCTTGATGGCTCAAAGCAAATACAGGATCATTCTTTCAAAATGCCATCAGACTGATAATAACTCAGAGCACAGAAGTTTAAAGACTTAATCTCCAGAACAAGCCTAAGTAGGTTTATGGTTAAATCCATCACTAATTAGCTATGGGACTAATTAGCTTCTGTGCCTCAGTTTTTTCCTCTGTGAACTAAGGATAACCAAAGGGCCTGCACTAGTTACAGCTGTCAAGAGGATGAGAGAAGATGATACATGTGAAGTACTCTGGGTGTTCCCAAGCCCAGAGTAATCACCTACAATAATTCAATATTACTATTATTATTAGTGTTATCACTAACTTCTTGAAGTTCAACTCACCCAAAATGTCCAGAAAGCATTTGGTAAAGTACGCTGAGCCTAGATAGAAAGGTACTGGGCATCAGCACATTTAAGACATTTTTCCCTCTTTCTTCATCCATTTGGCCCATTAGGTTCTGAAAAGCAGCAAATTTCTACACCTAAAAGGGCCCCCACCTCTGTGCTACTTATCAGTTGCCTTGTGCTCTCATAAAATCTGCAATTCTACCATCCCTTCTACCTCTGCAAAGCATTAAGTGTGTAAGCAATTCAAAAATACTTTCCCAGGCTAGCAGGGCAGCTCAGTGGTGGAATACTTGCCCAACATGAGCAAAGCCCTGGGTTTAAATCCTAGTTCCACAAAAAAATAAAAATACTCTCCTAAGAACTCAAAAGAAGAAATAAAAATAGAAAGGTATACACAACTAAAAGGAAAGCAAGAACTTAAGGGTTAAACAATGAACAGAGGACAAGGAGAAAAGCTAGAAAACATGACAGGGGCAAAACCATACATTTATATGCAAAAAGATGGTTAAGGCAATGATCCTGAGAATCTTCAGCAGGTTTTTGAAACTAGCAGTTAACTGGTAGGATTCTCACCCTGACTAAACTATATATGCTGATACCTGTGAACTAAGCAACTGCAATGAAGATGGCAATGTTTAATATTAGGGTCATGCTTGGAATGCCTGTCACTGGTCTTCTAAATACATACTGCTTGTCATGTCATACCACTTACTGCCATACTATCTCTCAAGTAAATGTTTGTTTTAAAAAAAAGGATTATAAATGAAAACAAGAGACAAGAAAAAAAAATGTCATAGGACTGTCCTGCTACAATTCTATATATCGTTAGATTTCTAAATGTCTGTGTAAAAATATATAATTGTTTATTCTTTTTTTAATATTTTTCTTCACATTCTGTAGGGATTTAAGGTTTAACATATCAATACTAGATGGAAAAGACCTGTTCCATGTTATGTCTAAGATGTTTGATATTCAGACAGTGAGGTTCAGCTCAACTGGCTGTTATAGGATAATAATATCATTAAACTTGTCTTCTGGAGGGTTAACAACTTAAGCTTGCAAGCCAAAAATTAGAGAAAAGGGCTGCAAGGATAGCCAACATTTTGGCCCTAACTTTTCAAGGTCACTGAGGACTCAGGACATCATAAGGATGTACTGTAACATCTTGTAACTCAGTTTTATCTTGAATTTTCTGATCAAGGAGATTATGGGGCCACAAAGGAAACTGATTAACAATGTAGAGTATGCCCAAGGAGAGTCACATGGAGAGAAAACATTCTCTCAGGCTTTCACAGAGAGCAAGTTGATCAAGCAATGGCCATGACTATCCACGTGGCTGACACTGACAAAGGATCTACAAACTGCGGGGCAGGGTTTCAGGGTAAATCCTGAGGGGGTCTGATTGACCTTGTCAGATACAAAAGTTACATTTCTTGTTATTTAGGTCTTGTTTTATCTTGGCCTTAACCATCCAGCAGAAAAGTATAAAAACAAAGTATAAAAAATAAAACCATATTAATATGCTGAGTTGTAAATGACTCAAGTCAACAACTTCTGACATTGCCAGTCCTATGGATAACCCACTACTGTTACGGACTACTGGACTGTAGTTGATTATTTTGCTTCATTCAGGCACCTACAATATTTAAATGGTAATGGAATACCCATCTCTGACAAAACTAAACAAAAAAAGGGGCTAGAAAGGAAGGACCATTTTGTATTTGTATTATAGAATAATTAGGATATATATATACAGCTACTCTCACTTAATTCAATGAGAAGAAAGATTTGTACTAATGGGGTTTGGATGGGATATTATGTCTGCATCTTGTACTATGAATAAACACTATGAAGACAATAATATGCAATGTATTAATTATTGAAACTGTCCTACTATAGGTTTTGAAACTATCTCATTGTTTCTCAATAAAATTAATTTAAAAAATACTCTCCTAATGGCTTGAAAAAGGAAGGAGGTTCTTAAGCAAAACTGATTCAGAGGGCCCCAGCTCAGTGGACTAATGCACCTGCTTAGGCAGACACAGGGACCAAGGTTTGACCCCCAGCACCACATGCCATGCCAGCACCACCCCTGGCTGCACAGAGACTGAGACTGAAAGTGGGTGTAGTGGTGTGCACCCATAATCCCAGCACTTGGGAGGCTGAAAATAGAAGGATCACTATGAGTCTCATCTGTGTAGTGAGACCCTATAGATCCTATGCTAAAGAGAGAGAGAGAGAGAGACAGAAAGAGAGAGAGAACAAACTGATTCAGTCCAGGGATATAGCTCAGTGGCATAGCACCTGCCTGGCAAGTGCAAGGTCCTGAGTCCGATTCCTGGTACAAAGAAAATGATTCAGTACCAAAAACATCAGTACCGTGTGTGGTGGCACACATCTGTAATCATAGCACTTTGACAGGCTGAGGCAGGAGGATCCCAAGTCAAACCCAGTCACTATTCAAGTTAGTGACTTAGCAAGACCTTGTCTCAAAATAGAAAATAAGAGGGGAAGGCTCATGGTACGAAAGCTCATAGTTCAATCCCCAGTAACCCACCCCCCAAATCAGAGCCATCATCCTCACCATATTCCCACAACGTACCTTCTTTAGTGTTTTTCAGTCTGACCCAGGCATTAAGCAAAACAGAAAGCCTGGCCTAAACCCACGAGACACGATTTTATGCGT
The DNA here is from genome assembly GCA_004027165.1 of Ctenomys sociabilis. Lineage (NCBI taxonomy): Eukaryota > Metazoa > Chordata > Mammalia > Rodentia > Ctenomyidae > Ctenomys > Ctenomys sociabilis. Next base: position 22,782 of record PVKA01025541.1, on the reverse strand, counting down.
CATCACCACACAGCAAATTTTCCATCTAGTGGTTTCTCTTTTCCTCTCTCTACCCCCTATTATTTTTCAGTGAAATTTTAATTAAGATCGGTTTTAACACACAGGCTAAATGGCAAATAACTCCTCAATAAATGAGACAAAGTGAAACTGCTGACAGACAGTAACAGAATGGGCAGTTCAGATTCAGACAATGGCATTCAAAAAAATAGAGCAGCTCTCTTTCAAGGTATCTGTGATGCAAGGGGCATTCTGCTTCCCAGCCTCAGAAGCTAAGCTCCGCCGGCTGGCGTTCAGAGGGCGGCGTCTGCAACCCTGGGAGCCTCTTGCTGAGCTGGTTTCTTCAGGGCAGCGCACAGGGTAAGAGCACAGACCTGGAATTTGGACATCAACTGTGGCCCCCACTTGCCTGCATTGTACAAGTTACCTAATCTCTCTGTATTCCCATAAAATGGCAAAAATAACTATGCCTAACTCAGGATAAAGTGAGCTCAACAAATAAGAATATCCTCACTCACTTTAAGTCCAGTGGCTGCCACAGGAAACACTAATGAATGATAACTATTTTACTTTCACCTATACGGCTAACAACCAAAACCAAGAGGCTAATCATTTGCCAAGTTAATGATTTCTTGTTGAAGACCCACCAGTTCCCAGAATGGATCCTATAAGTTCGTTTTATGGAGCTCATTACAGAACAGATGCAAAGCAAATTGTAACAAAATACAGCAAATTAATCATCTGAGTGTACTGAGTAATCCTGGCACGAACACCGAGATGTCCGTGTGGAAAACCTGGTTCTCTCCCTAGGAGACACCACTCCAACCTCTGCCACTTCTCAGCTCCAACCTCAGAGTCCCACAGTCTCTAGGAAACACAAGAAGGCCTTCTGCTACTTTTCTTGGTTTTTTTTGGTTTTTGGTTTTTGTTTTGTGTGTGTGAGTGTGGTGCTAAGGATTAAACCTGGGGCCTTCTACATGCTAGGAACGACCCTACCACTCAGCTACATACTCAGACCTTTTCTCTACTTTTTAAAAAAGTTATATATTAAGTATCTTAAATAGACAAAATTAAACAGCTCCCAAAAAGCCCATCCTGCAAGTGCCACCTCTATAAAGAAGGTCTATTTACTCTGAAATAAAGAAAAAAAAAGGCTCTTTCTTAAAATTCTTTTTTTGTGTGTGTAAAAATGCAAGTATAATCCATGTATATCATAAAATTAAGTAGGATTAATCATTAGCATATTCATTCTCTACCTCCCTTAACACAGACTGTGTCACTGTGTCACAGACATTAGAATGCCTAGCACCAGCCTACTAAAATATAATGAAGGCAAACATCATATATCTGTATGGTAGTCAAATATTTTATTTATCCTAAGAATGTAAATATCTTGGTTTTACATCAACATCACATCATCTAATCCTTCTAAACCAAAGAAAACGAGGAAAATATATTACAAAGAATGTCATGAATGCGCAAGCTATGTTAGGCAACTTACCTGCAGTGGCTAACCAGGCGCTCATCAGGGCAAACACAGCAGTCACACAACAGGACGTCATTTCTCTTTCTGCAACAGCCAATAGCTCAGATCACAGACAACCTTTGAAAATCAGAAGTGGCCTGAAAATCCCTCTTGGCAATTTTCAAATTTCCTATAAAAACAAACAAATTTCAATATGAAAACATAGTACAAAAACTTCTTTTCATAAATACACGTTAAAGTTAAATGGAGAATTTCTTAAAAGCCTAAGTAAAGAAATTTGTCTTGAAAACCATACCAAGACACTTCTCAACCAAACTAGGGAGAGGGTGGGGGTGGTAATTCTCTAATAAAGATTTCTATAGCAAATACTTTTGCTTATATGTGACATTGAAATCCTTGGATTGTGGAGGTTTTGGAGTTTTGGTTTTGTGGGGTATTTTGTTTCAATTCATTTTTGAGATTGGACTATGTTGCCTCAATGGTCTCAAACTCCTGGGCTCATGCAATCCTCCTGTTTCAACCTCTGAACACTGGGGCCTATGAGCCCACAACCTGATCAAAGTCTTTGGTTTGATAGAGTTTTCAGGGTTACAGAATAAAATCAAAGTGCACCTGTGAACTCACCAGTGACACTGTGGTACTAAAGTAATCAATAACACTCCAAATACACATTCCTTAGTGCCAGCAAGCAAACAGAATAGCTGATTAGAGATTCACTGTAATGTCATAATGACAGGGTTACCACAACGATGAAATTAAATTACACTGAGAATCAATCTAAAAAAAAAAAAAAAAACAAAGAACTATAAAAAAAGGAAAGGCTTTTATTTCAACTACTGGCTGACATTTTGGCAAGGGAAGTTTCAGTCTTGCTCAGCCCCATCTGAGACTCTCTTGATTACTACAGTAGATTATCTAAAGGGCCTTTCTAACCTTTTCCTACCCAGAGCCTTGAATGACAATTTCATGGTGGTCTGCTTGACTTGAATATTCTTCCCACGGTCCTAACAGCTGCTCTACAGAAACATTCCAAAGTATACTTTCCGGCCCTACAACCCTGAGCCCAACACAACCAACAGAAGTCATTCAATTCAACTAGTATTTGGGGAGCACCTAGTATGATCCAGGTGTGCCTCCCTCTCACCAGCAATAAAAGCTATGCAACAAATAAACAGTGCAAAGACCCTGCCTGTCTAAGTCCTGGACAAAGCAAGATAGTAGAATTTCTGGGAACCTAAATGAATTGATACGGACAATGCTGCTTAAAGGAAAATGCTATTTCAGCAAATGCAAAGAGCAATTTGTTGTAAAGCAAATCCCTGTAAGGAGATCTCCAGAGAAGATGGTTTCCTAGAGTATTTTTATGAGACACATAAACCATGGCAGCATGAGGCTTGTGGGAATATTTAATGAGTTTGTGTCACCCCACCACACAAAAGGGTCTGAGGGTCTAGGGGTTGCACTGCATTAACCCAGGGGCTTAAACCAGGTCTGAACAAACCTGTGGAAAGAAAGGCAAATGGTTCCATTAAAAAATATAGACTGCAAATTGCTGACAAGAATATTGGGCAATTATTAAAATACAGCAATTACAGATATAATAGAGCCAAGCTAAACAGTTTGATGCCCAAAGGCAAACCACAGCAAGTTTACACCGGATCTTAAAACATCTCTGAGGAAGTCCAAGACAAGTTGAAACTACACACTGCTGTTTCTAACAAAGAGGGAGCTTTTCTTCTTTAGCTTAAAAGTCCTTCCCTAGTGTAACTTGTTCAAAAAAGAAAATAAACTGCAGAGGGTTTTTATCTAATGTTCCTAGTGTGGTGACAGGATCAGAAAGCAGAGAATATAATAGGAAGCATGCAGTTCCCACTAGGCTTAACTCCAGTTTGGGCCGAGACCTGGACACGGCAGTGCTTTCACACACAACTCACAGGTTTCATTCCCTATTTAAGAGAATGCTGGAAGGCAGCAGGCTTCCAAAAGGTTGTAGATTTGAAATAAGCCCAGGGAGACACAAACTCCTTTGTCCTATGAGATTTGATCACACTTACTTTGCACAGACCCAGGTCTCCTGGCCTCAGCTTTTTGACCTCACTGTCTTTGGACTTTATGAACAAAATGCTTCCTTTTGAAATACAAGCAGGTCTTGAAAGCACAATCTTGTGTCTACAAATTTCAAGGCAATGTGTTCCATTCAAAGTACATGAAATATTGAGTATCCACAAGAAAAGAAAATTCTCAGACAGAGATATTGATGGATAGATAATGAAGAAGAGTGTGGTCATAATTCTGCCACTTTCAGAGTTGGCCTGGGTTTACTTCTGAGGCCATCAGATGGAACATACTGCCCCACATTACTTGACAACCCAATGAGCACTCAGGTGAAGACTGGGGTTAGCTAGAAAAGCTACATGGATCCTAACACTATCATGAGGCTAACGCAATGTCCAAGAGGAATTAGGAACAATATTCTGTGGGTTGAGTTTTTTGAGGTTGTTTTGTTTGTTTGTTTTAGTAAATCTTGCTCTATCTGAAAAGAAAATTATGGCAAAATGGATGTCTAACAATGGGCTAAGAGGTAGTAAGCAAAGCCTAACTGTCCCCCACATGGATACCTACCTGGCTTAAATATATTAAATTATTCATAACCAGGACTAAATTACTCAGTTAAAAATCATCATGCTGAAGATATATGAAGAGTTTTGAGACCTAGAAGAGGTCACAATGATTTTAAGGACAAAGAAAAGCCCCAAATCCCACCACCTACGCTTGCCCAGATGGCAGATGAGAGCCAGAGAGGTCTCTTTGCTCAGCTTCCACTCCGCCTCCCAGATCCAGCTCAGTCAGTACGAACGGGCACATTCTCTCCCCTCAACAGTTACTCTCCAGAAACAGGACTTGTTTTCTAAGAGAGGGGGAAATCCTGCAGTGGCTTCTGTCAAACACTGCTGTGGCCACTACAAAAATCATTACTGATCATAACTTCCATTTGACTGCAAAACTATGGGTGGTAGCCATACAAAATAAACAATCCTTGGTAGTGCAAAATGCAACATTCTTTTAAAATGCAAAGGGCAAAACGAAGCACAAACCTGTCCAATACCAACACGGTTTTGCTACCAATTGGAGAGGAAAAATAGGGATTCAACAAATCTGAAAAATGTGAAGGCTAGAGATATTGAATGAGTTTTTTAAATTACCATCACCTAAACTCAAATAATAAGTAACACTTACACTTCTGGTGCCTTACATGTAAAATGCTTTCTGACAGATCGTTAAAATACTTCTAGTGTGTCACTTACACACATTTTTTAGAGAAATGCAGTTGAGTCTTCAAATGATGAAGTAAATATTGGTAAAGGAATAGCTCTGATGATCATCCAACATGTTATTCAGTGGTTTCCAAACAGAGGCAGCCCAGATATATCAATATCTATAAAAAGGGGTGCATGGGATATAGAGCAGGCATTGTCTGTTGATATTTGGATGCACGCTAAGATCAGTACACAAGAAAGAAAGGCCACCTTTATTAAGTCACAGCAGCAACTTTCAGACTTCTCTACCACACAGAGAAAGGGGATAATTCCAAATCTCCATGTTCAGACAGATTTGACACATAGAAAGAAAAAGTCCTGGATTTGGCTGAGATATCCCTGGAATCATATCTAAGCACAACGGATACCCAACAAAGACTTACTACTATTCCACATCAGACACTGATCAGGATGCCAAGGAGATAGCAATGGAAAAAGAAACCAAATCCCTGCCTTAGTACAGTTTATATTCTAGTCAAAGTAGTATCCATTACCATCTTAGGGGAGATGTTTAATTTCCTATGCTTCATTTCTCTTTTGACAAATCTTTAGTTACTGCTTCCTCTGTGCCAGGCAATGGGGATGTAGTGGTCAAGCACAGAGCCACATCCTTTATGGGTTTAATGTCTAGCAAAATTAAGTTACAAATACGTAACCACACAGTGTGATAAGAGCTGCAAAGGAAGCTAACCTACAGGATGAAAGACACTTACAGGAGGGGCACATGGGAGCCCCCGACTGAACAAGGCTGCACAGTGGAGAGCAAGGCAAGGGCAAGGCCACAATCAGAGTGGCTTCAAAATACCTCCCTGGATGCTGCATGAAGGACTGGCTGAGACAGAAGGGAGGCCAGAGCGCTTGAGATAAGGTCAGTGGAGGTTTATGGGGTTCCGACAAGAAAGGATGAATGTGAGGTCAGAAAGGAACCTCCGTTTCTTTCTTTGTAAGAGCTGAAAATAAACTATACTTACTAGGTCACCAAGTTGTTGCAAGAATTGAATGAGATTATGCATGTATGGTATAAAAGCTATCATTATTTATCATTAGCAGGTTACATTTGTCAGAAATATTTATTATCCAGAGGCGTAGGATTAATTAAAGTCTCACCATGTTGTGGGTGCCAGTGGAACCAATGAAAAGCAGGAGGTTGTTCTGAATTCCTGTGCTGGTGGGTAGGAATTCCATGAAGACCAGCGGGAAGGGGCAGGAGGTATAGAGGGTAGGAGGTAGGCAGAGGCTGTGCCCACTCTCCTGGGCTCCCACCTGGCACCTTCAGGGAAGGGGGATGCCCTTCCTGGCCCCCAGTACTCACTCCCAGCCGAGAGCACCAACATCTAGCCCCGGCACCCTTGTTTTCCTTGGCGTAGAACCTCAGTGGGTCTTTAAAGGCCCAGACACAACAGCCTAAATCCCAAGGAAAACACATCAAAATGAAAAGACAAGGCTGTGAAAGACATGTTTAGTTTAAATTCACAAGTAGATTTTTGCCATTCACCCTTTCACTTGCAGTACCCTGCGAACTACCTTCTCACACTGAAGATTTCTGCATCCAAAGGTGTCTGATGCTTATCATTATGGGGGCCTAATCTTTTAAAATAGAATCAATGGAGAATTGAATTTGGGAGTTGATCTCCCAACATACCCAGCTGCATTGCACTGGACTAGTCACTTAGCCTCCACCACTGTCTCACCTGTAAAACGGTAACACTTTGTAATACATGGCGCAGAATATAGGCTTGTTACCTAGAATAATACCTGCACCCTGCCTCACCGTGTGTGTGTGTGTGTGTGTGTGTGTGTGTGTGTGTGTGTGTGTGTTGGGATTAAACCCAGGACTGCACCTAGCTAAGTACACCACTAAGCTACCCCTCCCCACAGCTCCATGGTCCACTTTAAATCAATAACTATCACTGTTGTTTTTATGACTAAAAATACACCCAACACTTTAAAAAAAATAAATAAATAGTGCCAATATAAATGGTCTGTAGCAGTTTTGTATTAATTTTGAGATATTTATAAACCTTCTCTCAATAGTCAAAATCCTGATTCCAAATTCAGCATAAGATGTAAATCCTAACAAAATGTATCACTTTGGATACTTGCTCCCCACCAGTGAGGGAGCCGCTGCCTCAGTACTTCTGGTGTAAGTTACAGGGATCTGGCTGCATACTCTTTCTCATTCCACCTTATGATTCCCAAATTAGCTGCAGGGGTTCAGCCAGGGGGCTGCAGAACTCAGCCTGGCACTGTCACCAAACCTACCAAACTACTCAGAATGAGGAACCAGCTGTCATCAAGAGGATTTAAAGCATGACCCTATAATTATTCTGGCAAACTTCAGTACACTGAATATTCTCAAGTTAAAGCCATCATTCTCCAGGGCCCTGGCCTCGGAAAGTCTTTTGGTGAGTTGCAGGCATAGTTCAGCAGCAGAGCACGTGCCCAGTATGTGTGCCCCTGGGTTAGAGCCTCGAAACCACAAAAATAAGCTACTATCATATACATTATAATACAAGTATGGAAACCTGTAAATGAGCAAAATTTTTCTCAATAACAAATGATAAACCAAATATTCTCAGTTGAACACAAGAAAAATCAAGGGTGGGCACAGTGGCACCAATCTACAATCCCAACTTCTCGGGAGGCTGCGGTGGAATCACTGCTGCAGGCCATTCCGGGCAACACTGTGGTAATTTCCACCTTTTTTCTTTTTTTTTTCTTTTTTTTTTTTTTTGCGGTACCAGGGATTGAAATCAGGACCCTGAGCTTGCCAGGCAAGCGTTTATTCTACTGAGCTATCTCCCCCGGCCCCATAACTACCTTCTTCAATAAATAAAATTACATTTAAAAGAATTTCAGACATTCTCAAAGGTAAAGGAGGCACGAGAAGTGCAGGAATTCTATCATGAACGTGTTTCACCCTCAGACACTCAGAGCCCTACTTCCTAATATGAAAAGCTGCACGGTGCTCGGGCTTGGACCCAGGGCCGTGGCACTGGGCTGCCCTTTTTTTTTTTTTTTTTTTTAATAGCTTTGCGACAGAGCCTCATTACATTGTAAAGTTTCTCCAACGGGGCTCAAACTTGTGATCCTCCTGCCCCAGCCTCCCAGAATGATGGGACTACAGGTGTGATCACCACATCCTACTAAGAAAATCTTTTAGTCTATAATTTACATGTAGTTGTTTCCATATGGATAAATAACTTGACCGCTTCCTAGAAAAAAAGACTTCACACATACCTGTGGAAATTTGAAATGCATAAACATATAATACCTAGGAGGACAAACAGAACTGAAAAGTAGTATCCAAAGAAAAAAAAACACTCAACAGTGTAAGAGTAATAACATGGAAATACCACATTATTTATTTTTAATCTGTAACTCACATAAACAAAAACATTTACACCCAGGGCCAGTGAGATAGCTCAGCAGACCAAGCATCTGTTTTGGCAAGTGCAGGGACTAGGGTTCGATGTCGGGTCCCGTACACCAAACTGGCTCTAGCCCTGCCCCCAGGGTACACTGAGCCTGTGACCTAGTCCAGGCATGGTGGCACATGTCTATAATTCCTAGCACTGGGGAGGCTGAAAACAGGAGGATCAATCTGAGTCAGAGCTGCATAGTGAGACCCTCTACCAAATACATAAATAGGAAAAAAGAAAATATATATGTGTATGTATATATATATATATATATATATATATATATATATACATATATAAAACATCTTCCCTAAAAAGCAGGCATACAAAAACCTGAATTGTGCCAAATCTGCTCATTTGCTCAAAACTTGCTGCTTTTATGCTATTCTTCAAAGTCTAGAAAATCCACTCATTCCTCTCCCCTCATTCCAAAAGTCACTTCTGATTAATCCCATTCTACCATGACCACTCTTGTCTCCTTAACAGTTTATGTATAATTTGCTCCATGTTATCTTTTGCTTAGAGCCAACTCTCAAAGTTAGAAATAGATAACATTTAGTCTAAACCCTTAATTTTATAGATTAGCAAACCAAGAATTAGAAAGCCTGCACAACTGCCCCACTATTACACAGCAAGCTAGCGGCAGAGCCAAGACATGCCCACACGCTGCTCTGTAATTACTCTGTGACTGTCCAAGTGTTTCCAGTGCATCCCCTCATTTGAGGCCCACCCCTTCCTTCTACTGTGAACCCACAGAACATCTCAGTGACTACTGAGCACTACTGTGTGCTCCACAGCTTTGCATTTAATACTCTCAGCCACCAAAGGAGACACAGTTCCCTTAGTGCACTTCACAGTGAGAAGAATGAGGTTTCGAGACCTTTGAGCACCTCTGCTCATCAGCTAATAAGTCCTGGCACCAGGAGTTGAGCCTAGGTCTGACTAACTGTGTGGCCCATGCTCTTAATCGCTATAGGCAAGAGCCCTCCCAAAACAGCTGACTGAAAGAAACAGGGCCTGTGCCGATTACCAAGCCACCACAAACAAGGCCCTGCGTAGATCGATAATCATGTTCTAATGATAGACAGTCTGATGGGAATTGGCACAGGAGCAAGTTATTCTGTTTTAAAACCTCGATCAGTACTTATACTTCATGTCACTCATTCATGCACTCATTGATCATTCAACGAACACTTAGGAGCACCTGTCTAACACATACTGGACACAGCAGTGAACTGAACACATTCCTATTTCCATGAGGTTTGTCTCTTAACTGGTGAGGGAGACAACAAATATACATAAATGTCAAGGTAGGGTCTGTCCTATGAAAGAATACTAAAGCACACTGGAGAGAGACAGTGGCGAGAAAAGGGATGCTGAGGGGATCAAGGGTGACCCCCAGATGAGGCGACATTCAACTCAGAGATGAGAGGCAAAGCTATAACAATACCCGATGGAAAAGCATCCCAGACAGCACAAACACCAAGCGTAAAGACCCTGGGGCCAGAGCTTTCTGTGTGTGCTAGGAGCAACAGCATCCTACAGCAGAAAGGGTGGGGCCCTCACAGCCCATTTGGGTTCAAATCCCTGCTACACCTTTGCCAAGCAAAGTAATCATAGTCAACTTACTTAACTTGCTATGCTTGACCTATCTCCCTCACAATCTGCTGAGCAGATGAAGTAAACTACTAGCACAAAGGCACATCTTGCCTAAAACATTGTTGGGACTTGGAAATGATAGCTCTGAACATATTAACTAGTTGTAGACAACTTAGTTCTATTCAAGATCATTTATTTATAATTGGATAGTTTTAAATTCCAGGGTTAAATTACGCTCTTGACTTTGTAGGTAGCCAATAATTTCCTCCTAAGCCTTAAACTTCCATGGCTGGGCTTCCCAACCTGATGAGAAGCCATACTGATGTCATCTCGCCAAGGGCAGAAGGCACATTATTCCAGCTTTACTATTACACTAATAAAAATTATACTCTTCAGTCCACATGGCCCTAGCCCCAAGAATCTGGCACTTCTTCAGAATGGAATTTCTTGCCTCTTGGATGCAAGTTATTTATTGCTTCATTGGCTTCCCAGGAGGAGTCTCACCAGCCTCCACTGCTCACTATCATCACTGGCAGAGCAAGAAGTGACTTTCAACTATGATGCTTGGTCATTGGAAGGATTAAAAATTCACTTCCAAATGAAGACAGTAACTTAATATTCAAAAAAACTTTCTCCAATGTTTTATTCTAAAACAAACATTTCTCCAGGCATGGTGCCCTGTAATGCCTTGGAGGCTGAGATAAGAGGATCACCATGAGTTCAAGGCCATCCTGGGCTGCATAGTGAATTCAAGACCAGCATGAATTACATAGTGAGACCCTGTCCCAAAAGAGCAAAACATAGTTAATTAAAAATAAACAAATATTTCAAAGCAAATAGAAAAAACACTCCAGCTTTCACCCAGCCTGGCTGACTCAATACTGTTGCTTGGAGCGCAGACACCAAGCCGGGCAGCTCCGGCAGGTACTGCGAGCCACCAAGGGAGCCCCAAGGGGTGGGCTTAGAGCCAAGGGAAGATGTCAGGGCCGGAAGAAATTTTTGCCCCTTGCCCCTGTTCTTTCCTTTACTGTTATGTTTACCTTTCATCTTTGCAGTCAGATGAGTTAAAAGGCAAACCACAGAGAGCAACCACAGCAAGCCCTTGCCTGTAAGAGGTAAGATGGGAACCTTCCCAAACCGCCTGTAGGGCTGGGGAGTGCTCATGGAAGCTGCTTCCAGTCAGACAATTAAAGAGAGATCAGTGCTCTAGGCTGACAAGTCTTAAACGGGCTTTAAAAATCAGATTCTCCTACAAGAATGACCTCATGGTTTTCCCTTTCGAATAACGGGAGTATATGTTTAACTGGAGCTATAAGAACTCCATAAAGCCCTCCTCATTCTCATTCATTTACCATTCAACAAATATTCATTGAGTACCTGGTTCATCCCAGCACAGATTGTACTAGATGTGGGAATTCAATTATGAACTTCCCAAAAATTTCATAAAAATTCCTGCCTTTGTGGATTTTACACTTCTAGTCTAAGAGGGCAGATTATAAACAACATATAGAACTGTACTAGATAGGAAAAAAAATGCTAAGAAGAAACACAGATAAGGGGACAGGAAGTACATCTATCTCTAAGTTTCTTTAAATATGCACCTTCAGGAAATGAACTCCAGTGAACGCCATGGGTACTTGGGAGAAAAACACTCCAAGCAAATGCAGCAATGTATGCAAAGGCCCTGCAACAGAGTGTGCCTTGGCAGTGGCAGGGCAGCAGGCAGGCAAGGCTGCCGGAACACAGCGAGCCACCCAGGGAGCAGAAGGAGCAGGCATGCGGGTGGTAGCCTGCTGTGGCTTTGCAGATCCCTGTAAGGACTCTGGTTTATACTGTGGAAAAGACAGGAATAGCAGAGAATTTTAAACAAATAAATGATGAGATCTGGCTTGTGCTTTATCAGAATCATTCTAGCTGGCGGGTGGAGACTAGATTGCAGAGAGTCGAGGAGGGAAGCAATCTCATCAGCTATGTGATCTTGGGCAGGCCACCCAAATCTGTCTCTTTCTAGTTGTACTCAGCTTTAGAAGCCTTAAAAAAGACTGTTCTATGCCCCACTCAGTTCTCACACTCTGTGATTCTAAGCTGATCTCCTTTGTGTTATCTACTGTTAAATTCATCTCAACTATTAAAAATCTGCCCTTTCCCAAAAGCTTTAACTGAAGAAAAAATAAGTTGGAGAATTCAATTGGACAACACAGACTGTATGCCAAGCCGATGCTATAGATCCAGGACACAAAGATGGAAAGATTCTGAGATTTGGATTGTAAATGTCTTTCAAAGGAAGGGCTGTGTAAGAAAACCCTGGTCCCCAGAATGCCAATATTGAGAGGAGTGGAAACTTTAGCAAGTGGCGTTTAACCAGGCACAGTGGTGAATGTGTTGTTATGGTCTGGGTATGGATGTCCCCCCAAAGCCTCATGTAGTAGTCAAGGGGCAGGTTTCTAGAGTTTGAGATTAATTCATAATCCGTGCTGAAATTATGGGTGAGAATGCTTCACCCATCCGGGGGTGGATAGCCTGAGTACAATATAAGGGAGGGAAAGAGGCTTGCTCTCTGCCTGGTCACTGCTCCTCCCTTTCTGTTCTTGCTATCTAGCTGTTTTCCACTGCCATGAACTACTGCCCTCTGCCATGTGTCATTCTGCCTTGGGGCCAGCTGAATAAAACCTCCACAACTGTGAGCTAAACAAAGTTTTCCTTCCTTAATTTGGGGTGTCAGATATTTTGTCCTAGCAACAAGATAAAAGTAACTAAAACATGCCTATAGTCCCAGCTATAATCCCAGCTACCCAATAAGCTGGGGTAAGAGGACTGTGAGTTCCAAAGCCGGTCTGGGTAATACAGCAAGATTTCATTGGCAAAATTTTTTAAAATAGGCGTGCGTGTGTGTGTGTGTGTGTGTGTGTGTGTGTGTGTGTGTGTATTAAGGTCTAATGGGAAGTCTTTAGATCATCTGGGGCATACCTGGAAGGGTATTATGGGACCCTAAACTCTTACACTTTTTCACTTTCCAGCCATAAGGTAGGTGGTTTTCCTCTGGCCCTTATTCCTACCATGATATACTCCCTCATTAAAGGCCCAAAACAACAGGGCCAATCAATTGTGTATCAGAATCTCCAAAACTATGGGCCAAATAAAGCTTCTTTATAATTTTATTATCTTGGGTATTTTGTTATAGTGATGGAATGCTGACTAATACAGCCTCAGTCCTGCTCTAGAGAAGTCCAAATCTGCCAGGACAATAACAGAGGGCCTTCCACTAGCACAAAAACCTCCCCAGATGCAGTAACCCAAACTTGAAATTCCCAGTCTTTAGAACTATGAGATTGACAAATCTTTATTCTCCATAAGTTTCTGAAACTCTGGTATTTTGTTAAAGTAACCAAAAATGGCCTAACACAAAGACATATGAAGCATTAAAAATGAAGATCAGGAAGATCAGGAAGGTAAAGAAATAAGGTAAACTACTTCCAGAGAAATGGTCGGGGGAGAGAATATGGGAAAATAAGGAACAGTAAAGGGGCAAATGAATCAGGAAGAGGATAAGGAAGATTCAGACAGAAAGCAGGCTCAGAAGTTTGTACTTTGCACCCTCTCTGGCTCAGTCAAGGTGCAGTGGGTGTGGGAGCCTGCCTGCAGCAGGCTTGAGGAGAAAATGTGAGGTGAGAAGGAAAGAACCAAGGGTTGAGACCCTACTAGCACTGCCGAGACTGCTTGTTACGTAGGACAGCACCACTGGGAAAGTCTCATTCAACACTCTGGAGGTGTAAGGTGTGAGAAACAGGAACCAAGAGCTGCTGGGGGCTGAACTTCTGGTGATGGGAAAGAGGTTTCTTAGTTATCACCAGAGTTTCATGGAACCACTAATCCTGAAACTAGCAGCAGACAGTCGGAAAGGCCAGTTGCTTCTAGCAAATGCCGAGGGCAACACATTCACCCCCACGCTGGCCAACTACGCAAGACTTGTCATCTCCATCTCCTTCCTCCTAGCATCCCCACTTTCTCTCCCATCAGAACCCCACTGAGCAGTAGAGACTAGAGTTCTGTTGAAAGCATAGTGAAAGTGTATCCGAAAGCCTTATACTTAGTGCCAACCACCATGTGTGATACTGTGAGCCCAGAACCTGGCACCACTCAGATAGGAAAAGGCTTTTTAGAAAACACAAACTGAGGCCCAGACCCCTACTGTCAGCAGAAGCTGCCTAACTGACCTTGGATTTGCTCTCTGAGGAACAAAAAGAAGCCCAAAGAGGAGTCTTTAATCCAAAAATTATTCTTAATTTGCAGGGCAGAGCACTGTAGAAAAATCAGAAAATCAGGCAAAAGACCTAGCAGATTCTTTAAAATGTGTATCTACAGTCCCTTCTCCTTTAACCTCTGCAAAAAAAAAAAAAAAAAAAAAAAAAAAAAAAAAAAAAAAAAAAAAA
>PVKA01025540.1:0-32869 GCA_004027165.1 Ctenomys sociabilis | reverse complement strand
CTTCAGGTGCCTCATTCTCTCCCCAGTTCACTCTTTAGAGTGAGAAGGTGGGAATGGATCCCTGGGCTTCATCGCAGCCCTGAACACCAGTTCCACTCACTGTCATGGGTGAAAACAGGCAAGGGTGACTACTTGCTGAACATTGCAGGAACTGTTTATCTTTCCAACAGTCCTGACTGATACCATCAGCATTATCCGTGCTTTACAGATGAGCTCCCTGAGATTTAGGGTTTTTGAAGTCGTGCAGCCAAGCATGTTGCAGAAATGGGTTTCTTTTCTCCTTCCTTCCTTCCTTCCTTCCTTCCTTCCTTCCTTCCTTCCTTCCTTCCTTCCTTCCTTCCTTTTTTTCCTCCTGTTCCCTCCCTCCATCCCACCCTCCTCCTCCTTCTTCTCCCTCTTACTTTTCCTCTTCTTCTTCCTTTCACGTGTGAAATTGGTAAATTGTCCATCACACATCTTAATTCTCTTTTTCGTCCCCTTTCCTTGCCTCCTGATCCCTCTGTTTCTTGATTTCTTTCCCATCTGAGAAAGACCCACATCCTTATTTTCTATTATCAACCTTTTATTTTCCCTGCTATTTATAATTTGGGTTTCTCACATAAGAGAAACTGTAATATTTAAGCTCATGTATCTGATTTATTTTGCTTAACATTATGGCCTTAAGGTGCATTCATTTTCCTACAAATGACTCAAGTCTGTCTTCATGGCAGAGTAGTACTCCATGGCATGTAAATATCACATTTTATTTATCTTTTCATCTGTTGATGGACATGTAGTCTGCATCCAAAAGTTAACCAATATGAATTATACTCTTATAAGTGCAGGCATGCATGTATCACTCTACTATGATGATTTTGACTATTTGAGGAAGATACTTATGAGGATAATAGAGGGGTCAAATGGAATTTATATTTTTATTTTTTTAAGAATCTCCATACTGATTTCTCTCTCTCTCTCTCTCTCTCTCTCTCTCTCTCTCTCTCTCTCTCTCTCTCTCTCTCTTTCTTGGAGAGGTCTACAGGGTGTTCAGGGTCTCACTACTGGGTCAAACTCATAGTGATCTGCCTGTTTACAGCCTCCTAAGACCTGGGATTACAGGCACCCACCACTACGCCCAGCCTCAATTGCTGTCTCATTGCTTCCCGGGGGCAGGGCTGGCATGGCAGGCCCAGGGATTGAACCCCCAGCCCCTGTGCCTGCTTGCAAACACTTTAATCCATTGAGCTATTTGGCCAGCTCTTCCACACTGATGCCTCTAGAGGGTTTAGTAGTTTACATTCCCATCAACAGCGTAGAAGCGTTTCTTTTCCCTTGCAGTGCCACTCGCATTTGTTATTTGACTGCTCACGATGTCCATTCTTTCCGGCGTGAAATGGATTCCTGGTGTTGTTGGAATCTCTCTGCATTTCTCTGCAGGGCAGGATGTTGAGCATTTCCTGGGCTCCTGTTAACCGTTTGTCCTTCGTGCTAGATGAAGTATCTATTTCACTTGATCGGGAGATTTTTTATTTTTAGTCCTTTATATATTGTCGACATTAAGCCTCTGAGGGGTCAGAAGTGAGTTTCAAACTCACCACCTCTTTCCTTTCTGTAATAGCACTGGGCCTTCATTCACCTATTCATAAATATTTTTTAAATACTGTACAGTATGCAAAGTACAGTGTAATGTTACAGTTATAATAGCGAAGAAGACAGGCTGCCTTAAAGAGCTCAGTGGTAGCTAGACACCAAAATCACCTAATAATTACAATGATGTTTCAAATCCACATCGTTTTGGCCCTACTGTCAAAGCTGTTTGATACCATGTCTGTTCATTACAATGGCCAAAACCTTTTCTTTATATCATTTCATGAACTTTCCTCCTTTGGTTTGGCGTGGTTTTACTTCTTCTTTTCTAATTATTTTTGCATTTTTTCACTACATTTCAAACTTTTTTTCTTGAGGACAGACCTCTTCATTGGTTATATTTCTATTTCTCAGCACAATATTAGTAGATAATGAACGTTATCTGATCCAAATCTGCTAATATCTAGCTCCACCTAATGTAGAGCTAAAACTGGAGTCTGTTATTACCTGCAGGAATGTGATCCTTAACAAGCTTTAGACACACACACACACACACACACACACACCCCTATCAGAGGCTAAACAAATGGTGAACTCAATCATTTATCCTGAGAATTTTCTTTTTGCCCTCCTTGTCTCTTGGCTTATGCCTCCTTTAATATTTTCAATGGTTGTTTTGGTAAGAAAGTCAATATATTAAAATCAGTTCTCTTTTAAAAGTCATATTGTTTAGACTTTAAAACAATCAACTATGTTGACAGATTTTTTTTTTCCTCAAGTGAAAGAAAGTTATATCCATTGTTGGAGGCTGTTGGAAGTGTCCCTGCAAGTTTATTTTTCATTCCCATGAGATTAGGTGGGCTGATCACAACAATCTGGAATATTCGTTAACTTTCTGGGATCACTGAAAATCAACAATTCCTGCTCATGCAGCAGAAAGTGATAAGGGTTACTTGAGAAGTAGGAGACTGTAACAGGACTACAGTTGCCTCTATGTGGTTTTCAGAAGGCAGATTGTTTTTAAATCCTGCTAAAAAGTGTGATTTTGAGGTAGGATCTACAAGAATTCAAGAGAATTTGTGAATTTAAATGAGGAAAAAAAAATTTGAATGTTGGAAGTTCTACTAACTGGTACCTGAAATGTCACTTTCCCTGTAGTTAAAAATGAAACAGGGGCTGAGGATATAGCGCAGGGGCACAGTACCTGCTTGCCAAACCCAAGGTCTCGAGTTCGATTCCCAGTGCCAAAAATAAATAAATATGATAGTAGTATTAGCAGAGCTGTGGCTTTATCATCAACAGAAACCAAAGCTGTGTTTGTATCACACTCTGCTTTATACAACTATCTCAAAATATCACCTACATTTATAAGTGCTTCAGAATTATGGTAGTTATATTGTTTCTAGATTCATTTATTTATTTATTTATTGGTACTAGGGCTTGAACTCAGGATGTAATTTTTTTCTGTGTGTATTTGATGCAGTGTCTCACTTCACAACTCTGACTCATACTGATCCTCCCGTCTCAGCTTCTCCAGCACTGGGATTACAGGCATGTACCACCATGCCCAGTCTGGGTGGCTGGTTCGGTACGCTTGGGGCAGGGCCAGCACAGCGTGTGGGGCCAGGGATAGAACTTGGGCCCTTGCACTTGCCTACGCAGGTGCTTAGACCACTGAGCCATCTCTGCAGCCCCAGGACCTTGCACTTTTCAGGCTAAGCTCCAGAAGTTATTATTTAATATATAAAAAACCTGGGCTGGCTAAGTAGCTCAGGGGATTGAAATGCTTGCAAGCAGGTACAGGGACTGGGGGTTCAATCCAACGGCCTGCCAGGCTGGCTCCGACCCTGGGGGCATGCTGAGACTGTGAATGAGACTGGGCGTGGTGGTGCTTGCCTGTAATCCCAGCACTTGGGAGGTTGTAAACAGGAGACTCACTATGGGTCCGATCTGGTAGTGAGACCCTGAACACCCTGTAGACCCTTCTCGAAAAAAAAAAAAAAAATATATATATATATATATATATATATTATATTCTATATCATACTTTACAATATGATATGCTGTGTAATTTTTTTCAGGAAACATTATTTTGTGGTCTGTGCTGCAGCTCAGTGGTAGAGCCCATGCCAGCAAGTGCAAGGCCCTGGGAGCAATCCCCAGTACCATAAAACAAAACAAATAAAACATTATTTTAAGAGATCAGTAGTTTTCATCACACCTGGAAGGGGTCTGTCCATGAGGCACAAAATGCACAACACCTCACTCAGCAGGGTAGTACATTTGGCGTGTCAGTTGCCAATCTTTGTCATCCCTGAAGCTGCCCCAAATGGGACAGGTCACTACAGAAGTCAGCGCATTTATGCTAGAGAATTGGATGGATGGGATCCAGTTGAAAGAGTCATCCATCGGCTGTAAAGTGGAGCCCTTATGGTACTGCCCAGCAGCAAGGTGTTCTCTGGTCATGACAAAGAGAAAAAGCTTGAATGGTTTCCTACAGGAGGAGGCGTCCCTTGGCATATACCTCATGCCACCCATTCTGTATTTGTAACTGGCTGATCTGAAATGTCAGAACTTATTACTGAATGAGTGAGTCAGGTGGCTGGAGGCCGCAGTGGGTCAGGGGTGGATGGCAGCTTGAAGAGTCAGGGCCTGCCTGTGGGGCACTCCAGTCATGGCTTCGTGCTGTGCTGGAATTCTCTTTACAGGTCTTTCTCTTCTTCTTCGTGTTATGAGGTTCTTCATGTTTGGTGAATAAATGAAGGAATGACTAGAGGTCATCACTATGAGGAAATCAATGTATTTAGACATTTTCTAAACAAATTAAGGAAGAAAGATGTGAGGAAGAGAGTCCAGACTTTACTCAATTTCACTATCCTCATGGCATTGGGTAAAGGAGAGCCTGAATCCTAAGCCACAATGTCACATGCCAGACTACCAAGTACACAAATGAAAACCGCAGAAAAAAATCCCATTGATGATAAAACAAGCAGCCTCTCTCCCTTTCAACCCAAGGGAAATTTTGACAGGAAATATCTCGCAGCATTTCTAAACTCCTGGCAGGCTCTGAAGAGTTCTAGGTAGGCAACGTGTTTTACTTGGGACTTACACTGAGGTGGAGAGAGCTTCTCCTTATGGAAGGCTGCTAAGAAGCTGCTACAAATGTCTCCTCTATTCTGCTTTTGTCTTGGAACTTGTTTGCGAAGGTACTGGCTATGCTAGGAGGGAGGGCTTTAAAGTAGGAAGAGAGGACTTAGGACCACAAACATTAGCATAGGTCCTTTAATGAATTTTATTAAGTTTTTACAACATCTTTGGGGCTTAAGTTCTACTGGCCAGATTTTGCCAGCAAACTGAGGCTCTCTGTGGTTGCTAAAATTTCCAACTTCACACAACTGTTAAGTGGCATACAGCTTACGGGAAAAGCAAGACAGATGTAAGCAATGAGAGTGAAAGGTAAAAATGTGGACATGTGAGATGCCTTGAATGTCGGAGGAGGAAGCCTGTCCAAGGAGAATCCCAGCATGCTTCTGTAGGGCCTGAGCAATTACCATATGCCACTTGTTAAGGTTTCTTTACAGGCTTCTATAGCCTCTGACACTTGTTATGTGCTTGATGCCTTTTAACTCCTAGATATTAAATGTCCAAAGTAATAACTTATTTAATATCCTTATTTAACAGACATGAAAGTGATATCACAAAAAGCTGTTTTTAAAAAAAAAAAAAGCTAGGGGGGTGCTAGTGGGTTAGCTCAGTTGTCTAGAGCACAGGCATGAGCAAAATCAGTCAGGGGAAAGAGACTGTGGTTCGATCCCTAGCCCCACATGCCACAACAGATTCGTGCTTAAGTCAGAAAAAAAAAAAAAAATCCTTCTCAAATTTTGGGGCCAGCCAAATAGCTCAGTGGATTAAAATGCCTGCTTAGGCAGACACAGAAGCCAGAGTTGATCCCCAGGGTGGGCCCCCTGGGTGGGCCCCTACCAGGGTGCGTTGAGGCAGTGATTGAGACTGGGCGTGGTGGGGAGGCTGAAAACAGGAGGATCACTACAGGCCTGATCTACATAGTGACTCTGTAGACTCTGTAGACCCTTACTAAAAAAGAGAATACAAAAACAAACAAACTAAGGAGATAGCTCAGGAGAATAAGTGCTTTCCTGGCAAATGCAGGGTCCCGAGTTCAGCCCCCAGTACACCAAACTAAGGGCTGGCCTAACAGCTTAGCAGACTAGAGTGCCTGCTTAGGCAGAGCGGAGCTGGCCAGGGTTCAATCCTCAGCCCGCACTGTCCCCTCACTGAGACGGCGACTGAGCCTGGGCCCCATGGTGCGTGCCTGGAATCCCAGCGCTTGCAAAGCTAAAAACAAGAGAATCACTGCAAGTCCAGCCTACATGGTGAGACCCTGTACACCCTGTAGACCCTGTCCTAAATACAGAAAAATGTATAAGTAAGTAAATAAATAAATAAATCTAGTTTGTTGAACTAGCATTAGAACCAGGTTTTTCTAAGTCTGCCTTGAGCCTTCTACTATGCCATGTTCCTGTAAATCATCTGCCCTGAGGCTGAGCCTAAATCAATAATACATAAACTGTTGCAAGACTGATTTCACAAAGGTCCAAGGTTCAGGCTACAGGATATGAACAAACTGGGGGGGAAAAAAAAAATCACTTCTTCTGGGGACAACAGAATGATTTCATACGAATGCAGCAAAGTTTGTTGTCAGTTACTTTGAATAATTTTTCATATTGCTTGCTGCAATGCCAGATTATCCCTGAGCTTGGATGACTGTGACTGAGACATATGAAAATAACCTGGCTCACTTCTAGAGGTCCAGCATGCATGTGACTGATAAAGTAGCAGCTGTGGCCTTTGACTCTCCTTCCCTGGATCCCAAGAGTTGTGGTGTGTTTTGACTTACCTACGTGATAGCAATGACTCTTCTTCCCTTCTGTTTGGAACAAGAGATAGTATGAAGTTACAGTGGATCATTGATGTATACACATGCTCAGATTTTTCCCTACCCCCAAACTATTGTCACTTCAATGCCCATTTGGAGTGGTTCGCTTGGTCATGCTTTGAATTCCTTTAACCAGCAAATGCAGCCTCTGGAAAAGATTCAGGCATAGAAGCGAGTCTGTATCAGAATGCATCCAGAATTTTCCTTTCTACTTGTCACAGGAAGGTCATACTTTGGAAATATCCTGCCCTTAGCCAGATCATGTTGCTCCGGTGCTCCTTCTGAACACTCCTTTCCGTTTTTATTTCTAGAATAGTGCATCCACATAACCAGCTCTTTTACCTAGGACAGACTTCCTAATGGATTATAGATACATCTTTAAACTACTCTGTATTGGGTGGTTGGATGGGTGGATGGATGGAAGGATGGATGTTTTGAAGGAGGGATGGATGGATGCCTTGCAAATGACATCCCTAAGGACTATGAAAGTCAGTAGCCAGATGGACTGTTCACTATGGAGCAAGTAGTACTCCTTACAAAGACAAGAAGACACTTGTCACCAGTGGAGAAAGCATCAGAGCACACATCAAGCAAAGTGCATCTATGTAGAAAAGCTATATTCCACGAGTATTTCATTTTTTGCTCGCAAGCCTAGTCCAGTTGAGCTTGTGTGTCCCTGACCTCAAGTGATTGGATGGTGGGCAATAAAAGCAACTTCTAATACAAAGTTGTTGTTGTTTTTTTTTTTCTATCCAAATGTGGAACAAAAATTCTGACCACTATTCTTGGAGTTGAATGAAGAGTACTGTTCCTGACTGACATCTCAATAGCCACCATGCATATACAGATTTGTAGAGAGGAAAAATGTAATCCTCAGATGTAAATATATCTTTAGGCTTCACAATGTGATAGGTAGCAGCAGGTGGTTTTGCTATAAGTGATTATTCTTGCCCTAATAGAAAATTTCCTTTCATAAAGATTGTATATTTTCCCAGATTATCAGTGTAGCATGCAAAATCCCATAACTTTAGAAATTCAAAAGATCAAAGGATCAGAGCCCATTGGGGTCTTTAGACTCACCACGTGCTAGAACAACAGTTTGGCCTCAGAAGTACCTTTTATGACAACACAGAAGTGTACTTCCATTATCTCCAAATTGCACTTTGAAAATTGATACATTTTCCTCATTTTTGCATGAGATATTCCTGATGTTTCTTGGTGGCGTTATGACTTGGATTATATCATTGGCTTAAATGATATAATCCAAGGATTAAAGCATTGGCTGCCTGAGGCAAGCAATAACTGCAAAGGTGCTGAATTGAGTTTTGCTTATAAATGACAGCCAGAGTTATCAAACAAACTCCCCAATATTTATTGAGGTAGATTTTGAATACTAATCTGATGCATGACACAGACTCAGCAATAGCACTACAGACAGGAAAGATTTTTTTCCATCTATGGAATTCCCTCAGGAGCTGTCACAGAGTAATTGCCTACAAAACACACACATACACAATGACACAGTAAAGCATGCAAATGTGAAAATAAGGCTCTCTAATTATTTAAATAAAACAAACTCAGAGGTGATGCCCATGTATTGGTCATCAGCTTAGAACATGTTGCCTAGTTTGTCAGAATTCTGATTTTTGTGTGTTCAACAAACATTTATTAAATTCCAACAGTAAGCCTGGTCTTGGGAATGTAAAAAAGAATAAGGTACAGCCCCTTCCTGCTAACAGTTCCCAGCCCATTAGGAGAAATATACATGTAAACAAGGGACAGCAATGTTTAATAGCGAGGTCCACCTCTGAGCAAGTGAAGAGAAAATGGAGTGAAAACAGGCATCTGAATCACTCATTTGGTTCAGCAGGATCTGTGACGCACAGGTCGTCCTGGAAGGCATGCTGTGTTTGTTCTCCCGGGAAGTTTACAGCTCTCATGCATCATCTTCCGGCAGTGGAGGATTTCGGTTGTTGTGACAGCACAGCAGCTCTGCCTTGCAGTTTTCTCCCTGTTCCTTGAGGTATCAGCCAAAGTATGCAGTAGGTGGCAGCTCAGACATCCTCCTCGTTTGTTTGCCTGTGGCTCAAGGGCTGCCTCTGGCCCTGCACCCTGCAAGCTTTGGCTCCTGCGTTTTGTTGCTCTCCAGAGACACTGGTCTCATTCCTGGATTTCCTGAAGGATTGTAACTGCACTCATAAAAAAGATTCTTGGAGTCCAGACAAGTCACATTCAGGTGCTGTTCTTTGGAAAAATAGAATCTGAGGAAGGGAATGTGCCACAGCAGAGTAGTTACACTCTTTGTTTCTGCGTGTGTAGCTGGCATTAGCTAAATTTTAAGGTCACAAGAAGGAATGGTGAAGTAGGCCTGTAGTTTCTGGCCTTTGCTTTCTTGTGCACCAGCCAGAAGGCAGGATGGAGAAAGTGACTACTGCAAGGTTAGGTCCCTGTCTTTTTGTTGTTTTCCTCTCCTCCAAATATGCACAAGGAGATAACTAAATGTTTGCTTTTCACTCAGAGCATAAGTTTGGGAACATCTACGTGACTAGAGGCAACTGAAATCCTGTTTCACAACAGGAACTTGCCTGAGTGCTTTAAATTGTGCTCAGCAGCTTGAGGTAGCATTAAAAATAGGCCATCACCTGGTTATATTGGGTAGGTGACCTTTGCTAAGTAGAAAATGGGACAATAAAAGTTAAGTTATTCTGCATTTCCCTAATTTTCTACTGGGGGAGAAAATGTATCTTTCAAACACTAAGTTTTCCCCACGTGACAAATATTATGTGAATTAATTGATTACATTTAAGGGTTTGCCTTATAATCAAATTTTAAAATTATCCATCCCCCAAATGACTCCAGGAATGCCTTTGACGCAATTGTAACAGTGACAACGAAAGTACTGGCCATCATCAAGTCAAAGAGAAAACAACCTAATAATAAATGTTGCCATAGCAACCAAAACATATTCAGTGTTTACTGAGACCAGAGGGAAACCTTTTAAGTGTATGTATGTAAGCCTTAAGAAGGATCCTGCAAGTGCAGCTTTATGCTCCCTGTTGTTCAGAAGACAGGGCATCAAGTTGTTTCCCTTCAGACAAAACAAGGTCTTTTGTCTGTCTGCCACCAAAGCTCTTACTGTTTATCTTCATGCCATCTTGTGACCCAGACAGGCCACTGGGTGTTTTTGTTTTATTTCTTTGAGGCAGGATCTCACTAAGTACTCCAGGCTGGCCTTGAACTCACAACAATCTTCCTGCCTCAGCCTCCCGAGTACTGGGATTATAGGTGTGCACCAACATGCCCAGCTCATTTGGTATTTATAAACGGAATTCTTATAATTCTCAAAGCGGGCCTGAGAGTTGGGTAATATTATTATTACCACCTTCATACAAGTGAAAATCCAAAGCTCCACTGCCAATGGCAAGAGCCTGAAATCCAACTCTATTTGGCCTGACTCCAAGGGTTGTGCTTTCCGTCCATCCACTTGCCACCTCCAGACAATTCTGGAATGTTATCCTCACTCCCAGATTGCTTCCCTAGTGGGCTTTCTGGTGCCTGAAATTTCCTTAATAGGGAATGACACCTTCATTCTATAATTTGGAATATAATCTGAAAAGAACACATTGCTGGGCTATTTGAACACTGGCCCAAAGAGCTTCAGGTTGCCAAAATCTGGAGAGCAGTGCAGTGCAGGAAGTGGGTACCAGAGAAAGGATATGTGGAGAAGGGAAAAGGCACAGCCTCAGGAAGGGAAAGAAAGCAGAGAAAAGATCAGAGGTAATGGCAAAAAGTCAACTTCACCTTGGTGAGGGGCTAACTTGGGGAATATTAAAATCTCCTATGTGTCTGCATAGATACATACATGGATTGGACCATAAAAGATTGTGGATATATGATATGTAATATATACCCTATTTACTCTCATGTATATTATAGTTTATATATATATAATTTGAATCTACATATGTAGTTTTACTGAAGATATGATTTATTAGTTATATGCCAAAGAAAACACATAATCTTTGTGTTTTTCTTGGCTTCTTTGTCTTATACGCTGGTTTGGATTTATTGCTAAATGCTCAACTCTTCTGTCATTGAGGATTATCCCAAAATGGGAGGCAGTTTTCCATTCAATTTTCCCAGCCTTTTAGACTCATATACAATATTTAACCTTAGTTTATTTCCATGAAAAAAAATAAGAATGAAGAATGACCCAATTTTCATCCTTTCATTCCTTCATCAGCTGCATTGATAGAACATTTTCTCTGTACAAAGGCCTTCAATTCTGCACAGAAATTGGCTGCTCCCAGCAATGCCTGCCCAATGTGGCACGTGCAGTGCCTAGTGAGAAGCTTAATTTCTGGGAATCAAGCTGATGAAACTCCTCTCAAAACCCTGGTGACCATACGTTCATCATCCAAACTAGACTGCTTTTCAGAGAGTGAAAGAGAACGCTATTTATAATCATGCTGGAGGGCAGGCGGTGGTGAGGACACCACAGGGCAAACAAGGACAAGTCTGGTCTTCTCGGTAGCATCTGCCCTTTCAGGTAATAGTCTTCATCAAATCAGATGTGTCATTTAACAGATAGGGAGAACAATGGCATCTATTCATTTACAAGCACTCAGAATCCACTGAGCATCAGGACGAGGCTGGGCTCTGTTGAAGATTCCTCAACAAAGTTCAGGGTCTGGTACAAAAACACACCTAGGTGACATACATTAACAATAGTGATAGTGCTAACCAACAGGCATCGAGATCTGCCAATTGGCACACATTTTGCTGACTGATTTTGTTCATTATCTCATTCGTTCTTTAGCAAATCCCATACATTATACTGTTAGTGCAAATGTGCTTGGTTGTCGAATCAGGATACTGAGACTCAGGCCGATGAGCTTCTCTTGGGCTCACGGGCCACAGCTTGGGCTCACAGCACCAGGCTTTATGGCTTCCAAGGAGAGGAGCCCAAGATCTATGCCCAGAAGAGATCCGAACCTGGGACTGTGGACCACAAACAAGCCCCGTATCTTCTCCAGTCATTCATGGGAAGCCCAAGAAGAGGGAAACGTCTAAGTAAGGGGACAATTCAAGATGGACCTTGACAGCTCCAGAATTTCCTCAGGGAGCAGAGAACCTGGTGGCGGCACAGCAGGCCAGCAGCCAGTTTCACCTGCAACAGCAGTGTGCAAGGGAGCACAGCGGAGCGCGTGTTGAAGGCTGCCTGGCTCTGTAGCAGAGACCAGGAAAGGGCCCAAAGTTGTCAGCATTTTTGAGGCATATAAATAACAGGTCCCAGGCAGAGTTGTACTGTTTTTAGGAAGCAGTTCATATCACATTTAAGAGTTTTTGTAAATTTTCCATGTTAAACACCCAATTGGGCACATCAAGAAAGACGTTGGCAGGGCCAACCAGATAGCTCAGCAGATTAGAGCGCCTACTTAGGCAGGAGGCAGGGGTTTGGTCCCCAGGCTGCAGTGCTGGCCTCACCCCCAAGCACACTGAGAAGGCAACTGAGACTGGGTGTGATGGTACAAGTCTGTAATTCCAGCGCGTGAGAGATTGAAAACAGGAGGATCACTATGAGTCCAATCTGTGTAGTGAGACCCTATAGACCCTGTACTAAATACATAAAAAAAATTAGTAAATCCTATTTGTCAGATAATATTAAATATTGGACCTCTACACATTTGAATATTGAAGAGAACTAAAAAGCATAATTTTGACTATTAATTGAGTTTCAATAGTTTGGGTGCAAATATTTTCAAAAACTAGTAAAATAAATTCCACAAATATCCAAAACTATTGTCATAGTGATAGCTCATGCTGTACACTGGCACAATAAGA
This sequence comes from Ctenomys sociabilis, assembly GCA_004027165.1. Classification (NCBI taxonomy): domain Eukaryota; kingdom Metazoa; phylum Chordata; class Mammalia; order Rodentia; family Ctenomyidae; genus Ctenomys; species Ctenomys sociabilis. Next base: position 20,505 of record PVKA01025540.1, on the reverse strand, counting down.
AATTCAAGATCATTTCCTGAAACATGGAGAAGTATAATCTCACAGCTCTGATGTGTTTCACTCTAGAAATCATGGAATGTTCCAGTAATAATATTTTATTCATCTTCCAGGTGAGACTTAATTTTAAAAGTTATCTTGAATCAAACCTCCATAACTTTATACATTAATATTGTATACATAATGTATACATTATTGAAAGACATTTTTGATCCCAAAGCTCAAATGAATATCTCTAAGCTGCAGCCTTAGCCTTTCAAATTCTCTCAGTCGTAACCTAGGAGGAGGCTCCTATCACTGGCTTTTATATTGTTGGAATAAAACTGTAAAATTTTATAGCCAATTGAAGAACCATGGCCTGAAAACCATATTCAAGCATTTCAAATATGAGCTTCATCCTACAGTAGAATTAAGAGGCATTTATTTTCCATCAAAAGCATCATAAACAGCACCATACCTTGCAGTAAATCAGGAAACTAGACTGCCAGGAAAGGTACTGGCTTACTAGTTTGACTGCTGGAGTCATTTCACAAGCTGCTGGATGACCTCCAAAGGCCCCTTTGACTTCAAAAAAACTCCCTCATTTTTCAGCAAATTGTGACTTATGACCGGGTCTTGGGCAACCCAATCCATGACCATCTGCAAAAGAGCAATCCATTACCGGGTCTCTAGGAAAATCACCAAGCCTAGCACTTAGTTAAAATCATGGCTAGGAAATGTTGGAGGTAAGAGATGCAGAGAAGAAAGAACAAATGAACCCAGAAGAAATTCCACATAAAAATGACATAGCAACTAACATGAGTAAGTAAAAAAATGCCAGATATAAGTGATTTTATATACATGGACTTCTAGGTTCCAGAGTCCTCAATCCCTATCTCTACCAACAGTTGTTGATTATGCAGGTATATTTGTAAGTAATATAACATCCTCCCAGTTTTCTAACAAATTATTTCTAACAATTATTTCTACTTCATCCAGTTTATTCATTCATTCAAGCAAGTTACATATTGAACATATATATATATATATATATATATTGGTCACTCTGCCAATCTCTGGGCAGACCTGAGAGGGTGGTAGCTGTGTGATCTCTGTTCTCATGGAGCCAACAACAGTGGCAAAGAATGAAAAACAAAAACTTCAATAACCATTTTGAATATTATCAGTTTCTCTGTAGAGAAAAGTATGCATATCACTTTAGACAAGGTGGACAGAGAAATCTCCTGGAGGAACTTTCCAGTAAAGAAATTGATTACAAGAGCCTAGTGCAAGGATAAATCCTTGCTCTAGAAAAGTGCAGGACCAGGTGTGTGTTAGCAAATTCTAAAGGACAAGTGTGCTCAGAGTTTAATGCGCAAGTGTTAGGGGGACATTTTGATGACCCACTTTGAGGCCAGAAACAAGGCAAGGGCTGGATGATGTACCGGAACCAGACCGATGTGTTACTCTGTATCATTCTGTTCTATATTAAAGGAACAGCTGAGTACAACACAATGAAGAGCCGCTCTGAATAAGTATCTTCAGATAAACATTCTTAAACTGCAGATGTAGCATGGACACTTTTCTGCTCACAGACCACAGTTCATCAAATCAGAGAACCCCCCTGACACTCCTGGCAAGTCCCTTCCCATGAAGCCTTATGCACAGCTCTTCCACCTCCACCTGCATGCCTGTCAGTCAGTCACCTGCACTCTGTTTGAGTGTTCTGTGTTTCCATTTTTCTGCAGAAACCCCTTGCATTTGGTGCTTGTGCTCTTCCTCCTCCTCCCCCTTACCAACATCCGCCTGTTGAAATCCTACCCACCTTTGCAGACCTAGCTTAAGGGCCACCTGTTCCAGTAGGCTTTCCCTTCTCCCTCTGCCAGAATTTATCTTGCCTTCCTCTGTCCTCCCTCAGGACACTGCAACTGTCTTAGAATGCCCACCGCACTATTGCAATCATACCCATTTCATGCACGTCACTCTCCTCCCTAAATACAAACTACAAAAGCCCCACTCACTAGCTGGCAAGTTTAAGTTTATAACCCCCTGGAGGGCCTTGGAGAAACAACTGCAAAGTAGAAGAAAGAGGATAAAACGTGGAAAGTGAGACTGGAGAGGAAATATAGGTATGGAACAAGTAACTGCCATCCCAAAGTGCAAGACTAATAGCATGTGTTTGCTTTCAAGAGAAGCAACCATTTTCACATAACTTTGTTGAAGTATATTTTTGTTTTCTTTATTCTTTATTTATTTATTTTTATATATGTAGTACAGGGTGTGCAGGGTCTCACTACACAGATCGGACTCACAGGGATCCTCCTATTTTCAGGGTCCCAAGTGCTGGGATTACAGGTGAGCGCCACCACACCCAGTCTCAGATACCATCTCAGTGCACCCCGGGGTGGGGCCAGCACAGCTTGTGGTGCAGGGCATCGAAACTTGGGCTCCTGCATCTGCCTAAGCAGGCACCTTAATCTGCTGAGCTATCTGTCCAGCCCTTGAAGTATATTTTTGTGTTTTGTTCTAGTATGACTGTTTTTCTCATATGGTGACTAATTTATATATTAACCTGTACTATAGGAATGTATATATACCATATATCTTATCTATCCATCTATCTATCTATCTATCTATCTATCTATCTATCTATCTATCTATCTGTCTGTCTATGGCTTAGTACTGGCTGACTTTTCAGGCAGCCAGCAGGAGCCATGGGACACATCTGCGATCAGGAGGGACTACTGCACTCTACATTTTAAAGTTTAGACTTGCTAAAATTAATTCAAGCAATGTTTTCATCCCCATTCAACTTGACTTTTTGTCACCTTAGGGTCATTTTATAGAGGTCCATTTATCTAATCAGAAAGCATAGATCAGTTATGAGTTTCTGAGACTGCTTATATTTCTAATTAGTGATCTTGCACACACAAAAAAGTCATAAAAGTCTACAGTTTTCTCATCTGAAAAGTGAAGGGGCTGTAATGCTGATTCCACGTGACTGCACAAAGGGCCATTTGAAATGAGCATAGTCCGGTCACTCACGTGCTAGTTAAACACAGGAGCACCTTTGAGAAGGGCGATGTCAAGCTACTTTGTCATTGTGTGACATTGGAGAGAGAGAGAGAGAAAGAGAGCATTTTCTTTTTTATACAGAAAAATTGTATATCTTTATTAAATGTATATCATTTTTTCATAATTTTATTGAAGAGACAGTTTCAGAAAATGGTCTCAAATAGCAATGAGACAGTTTCAAAAAAAATATGGAACGCTTCATGAATTTTCATGTCATCCTTGAGCAGGGGACCACGCTAATCTTCTCTGTATCGTTCCAATTTTCGTGTATGTGCTACTGAAGCAAACACGAGAGAGAGCGTTTTCACAAAGCTGCCAACTGAGTCACTGGCTCCACGTGGTGTCCTGGTGCGATCCAGGGAGGAGGTGAACCTGAGATGCTGCCAGATCAGCAATGTGCTGCTTTTAAGCTTTCTTACAAAAATAAGTAGAACATTCTGAAATAATGATGAAGAATGTAGTAAACACAGAAGATAGAGTCACTTATAAACTTTACTGAGTATTCTTTACTCTGCCTAGGTGAGTGTGGCATACTCTTATGTAACTGACAGCACAGAAGGTTTATTGATGCCAGTATCACAACAAACTTAAGTAACTTGAAATGCCAGTAAAGTACCGCAGCTACATTCACTAGGAAATAAGCATTTTCTAACTTTATTATAGTCTTAGGGTTGAAACATTCGTGCTCATTGTTCCCTGAAATATTGTTCTGTCACTACTGAATACATTTCGATTTTCTGATGAGACAATTTCCATTATGCCTCAACAAGCCCTGCAGGTCACACCCTCAGAGTCTCTGCTGTCGCGGTGGCCGCAGCAGGTGTCAGAGTGTGAGCATCCTCCAAACACTGACCAAGGCTATGGCGCAGGCGACGTGATGGAAAAGTGCAAGAAACAAGGGTAGCTGAAGGGAGAAATGATCAACGCAGGAAAGCAGTCAGTCGGTGCTGTGCCTGAAGCCAGCTAATAGTTGGCAAGTGGGTGTGAATCCAGGGGGACTAAATGCAGGACCAGGTGAACCTGAACCCTGCATGCGCACACTGCACACATCCCTGCCTAGATGCGGAGGTGACGAGATACCCACAGCCCCACCTGTCTGTCACTGGTTAGAGTGCTCCTTCCAGGAAATGAATGCCCAGGCTCTTCCAGCAGCCTGTGCAAGGCAGGAACTGTGGCTCCTGGCGGCAGTTTGACAGTGTCTTCCGTCAAAGAAGAGGACGCTGGTCCTGGAAGGCCGGGGCAGAATGCACAGGAAGGGTGAAGAGGTGGAGAAAATATGGTGGAAACTGGTGGCTTCCACTCCAGTGCATGTACATCAGGCAGAAGACTGATAACACCAGTTCAGAAATAAGCATTGGTGGAGCTTTCCATTCACAAGAAACAGAAATTCAAACATTTTGCACTATATCTAGATTGACATGGATGCCATATGATAGTGTACTTCAACCTAATCTAATTAATCCATAGATTATATCTACACAAAGTAATATAATGCAGATAATAATATTGTATTTACATAGAAAAAACGCATGAAATTGAAAACACATATTTGTATGTTTATATATATATATATATATATATATATATATATATATACACATTTGTATGTTTATACAAATATGCATAAAATCTAGAAGGAGATATTTACACATACTGTGCAAATTTTAATAGGGATTATGTTTGGGTAGTAGAAATGATTTTCATTTCTGCTGATCTATCTTTTCTAGTTTTCTCTAATCCATTTATATAGTTAAGCAAGTATTAGTTTCAGTACATGAAAGAATGATCAAGCTTGAGCAAAGGGTCTGTGAAATCATCCTGTTAGAAAATACAGTGAGTGGAGTAAGTGCTTCCCTGGCAAGTGCAAGGACCTGAGTTTGATCCCTGGTTCCACCAAAAATAAAATAAAATAAAATGAATCTTATGCAGAAATGTCCTTTTGTCACATAAGTTTTCAAGAATTCTCTGCTGATTGCTTTGCTGTCGAGTCCTTTCTTTGTTTTGCCATCCTATTCCATCACTTTTCCAGTTTAATGCACTTTCAAAAGAGAACAAAGCCTGACTGGAACCCCAGAAAGGTATCTCCATCCATGCAGTTTCCTGGCTGGAGGCATCTTAGGTAGCGCTTGGATAACGACCTGGAAGCAGCACTTCTGAACTTTATTCTGTGAGCGCCCTCTTATTTATAGTACCATAAATGTCTTTGCAGCTCTCCTGGAAGGAAGCAGCTGAGGGGGAAAAGTGAAACCCAACGGATCCCAAGCCTGTGAACTGTGTGTATCATCACACAGTTGTGTGTTGTGGAGCACGATTGCGTGCTGTTTGCTTTCAGGGCCGGGGGCCAGGCCTGTGCCTCTGTCCTGGCTCTCTCCTCATCTCCAGCTCCTCCTGTCCACAGCAGCATCAGGTCCTAGGTGTGCCTCTGCTAGTAAGCTTGTCCTGGACAAGCATCTGCACCTGGAAAATCCACTGAGCCAAAGACGCACCAAGAAGCAGGACTAGGCTCAGTGCAATAAGCGCTTCCCTGGCAAGCACAAGGGTCTGAGCTCAATCCCCAGTTCAGAAAACAAAGCAGGACTGTCGCTTTGAGGTCACTCAGCGAGAAGCCTCTAGGAGATCTGCTGTGCTTCACAGGGAAGGGAAAAGGGAGTCAGAGATCAGGAGAAAGCCCAATTAGATTAATTACCAAGAATAAAAATGGACTTGTACTTTTGCTAGTAATGGCTTTCCAGTCCAGGCAGCTTTACAAGTATTAATAGCATACTCGTCTTGGCATGATGACGGTCACTAGGGAGCAAGTAACTCTAGCCTTCAGAGGTGACTTAGCTTTGTCACTACGGAGTGATCTTTGTCGTCATGTTATGTTGAGGCACAGAAAAAATTTTCTTTAAATCTGTTTGTGCAGTAGTATAACAGTTTCTGGAGTAACTTGTAGGAAGGGATTTTTTGGCTGTAATATTTTGTTTGTTGTTTTTTAAAAGGGGGGAATTCTGAATTAGACATAGTAAAATTCCTTTAAAACTAATTTTGAGGGCCCTAGTGGGAAAACAGTTCTGAGAAGGAGCTCATTACACGCAAATTCTTTTTAAATGTGCAAGTTCCTATACTCTGGACAGAGGGTTTTTCAAACCAAGGACTGGCCTCTTTCCTAGTTTGAGTGGATTGCTACACGTCCATTGCAGATTTGCAGGGGACTGTCCACTAACAACATTATTTCTTTAATCTTGATGCTTCAGTCTGTGTTAAGCATACATACCTTGGGAAAAACAAGACTACTTTATCCACTTAATGCATTCCTGCATGCTAAGAATTTAACCCTTTGGTCACAGCTGAGCTGCAGGTGGCAATTAGTCACAGGCGAAGAATGAAAAGCAACCTTCACACAGCCCTGCTGTGGCAAGCCCATGGGAGTGGTTGCCTCCTGAAACTTGTCACCCTTCGGACCTCCCTCCAGTCCCCCTGGCCCCTGCCCTGACACGTAGGTTAGTCTGACAGAATATTTTACCTATAGTGAATGACTTGAGTCTCACTACTAACAGGAAATCTTCAAGTGAAGGTCGTGACTAAAAAGATGGATGAAAACTCAAAGGTTTTCTGAGGAAAAGGCAAGGGGTAGCTAGGGATTGAACACAGAGCCTCACTCATGGGAGACAAACTCCCGACCCCAGAAGAACTGTGCTCCCGGCTCCAGAGGTTTTTTTTAAATGTCATCCTCTGCTCTTTTTTTCTAAATGAAAGAAAGAAAACCACACACTAGGAGGGATGGTGAGGAAATGATAACAAACACCAGAGTTCTCATCCTAAATTTCTGTGTGGGGAAGGAAGGAGGCATCGCTCAGAAGGGTGTAAGGCAAGGTCAGCTGCTGAACGAGGCAGGCATAGAAAAGAATGGAAATGGAAAAGATCAGGGAGAGGGAGAATGGAGGAAGGTTGCTTTGAAAGTAGAATTTACACAGAGCACATCTGCTCAGCAGAACTCAGTAATAGGGGGCCAGGGAGATGGCTCAGTAGAATAAGTGCTTCCCTGTCAAATGCAAGGGTCTGAGTTCAATCCCTGGTTCTGCAAAAAAAAAAAAAAACAAAAAGAAAAACAAAAAGAACTCAGTAATAGAAGAGAATCAAATCGCAGAGGACGCTGCAACTGTGCCTTCAACAGGCACCGATGCATTTAGTGTCCCTGCATGCGGCTGCATGGCTTGGTTAGGTGGGGAACCTGGCAACCCGGCATTGGCTATTCATCATATTTTTGTATTTTTCCTAATCAATGGCTGCATTTTTATGTGGTGTACTGAGGCTGAAAATATTTTCATTCTCTTTTTTCCTCTATGAGATTAATGCATTCTATACTGGGTAAGCAAATCTTTACTGCAATTAAGAATTATTTGCGAAGTGTCACATTCCAGAAATTGTACCTTAAAATGGGGATGGAATGTAATTATAGTTTACAAGGCAAGGTGAAGACAGATACAGGAAATGGTGTTTCTTATGGTTCGCTCAAGTGAAATGAAATCTTAAAATATCATAAAAGAAGAATGGGGAGAATAAGAAGGTGTGGTAAGCAAGAGAAAGAAAGTGTGTGCATGAGAGAAGAGAGGGACACAGAGAGACAGACACAGAGACAGAGACACAGAGAGAGACAGAGACAGGGAAACACAGAGAGAAAACCATCCAAAAAATAGCTCTCTGAGTAGATTTTGTTTGTTTGGGATTCTAAAAGTCAAATCTATCTTTATATATTGTTGATATATATATCATATATATCAGTTATAGATATATATATCAGATTGTTCAATATTTTACTCAAATCAGAAAATAACCCATTTCAATAAACATATGTGTATTATAATAAATAAGAAAAGAAGAAAGTAATATTTTTTATTCATGTAATTCATTATAGCAGTAGCTCTCAAAGTATTGTTCTATGAATAACATCTAAGTGTCACCCAAACACGGGTGAGGAGGACAAGTCCAGATGGCCACAGTGGTACTCATCAGCAGGTCCCAGTCTTAGTGGGTGGGCCAGTGAGAGAGAGAGAGAGAGAGACAGAGACAGAGACAGAGAGAGACACACAGAGACACAGAGAGAGACACAGAGAGACAGAGAGTGAGAGAGTGACACACACAGAGACAGAGAGAGACTGAAAGAGAGAGGCAGAGAGAGAGACACAGAGAGACAGAGACAGAGAGAGAGTGAGAGATAGAATGAGTGACAGAGACAGAGAAAGTGAGAGAGAGATAGAGTGAAAGACAGAGACAGTGAGAGATAAGACAGAGAGAGAGAGATATACAGAGAGTACATGAGAGAGAGAGAGTGAGAAAGGGAGACACACAGAGAGAGACTACGTGAGAGAGGCAGAGAGAGACACACAGAGAGACAGAGACAGAGAGACAGTGAGAGATAGAATGAGTGACAGAGAGAGACAGAGAAAGTGAGAGAGAGACAGAGAGACAGTGAGAGACAGGGACAGAGAGTGAGAGATAGAGAGACACAGAGAGAGAGACAGAGAGTGAGAGATAGACAGAGAGAGTGAAAGATTATTGCCATGAGACATCCTGGAGACATGTGAGCAGTTGATCATTGTTATTTTAAAGTTTATGAAAATTCAAATTACTTTTGTTTTCAATAGACTGAGAGCAGAAATTTTCAAATTCCAACTTAGTATATACATTTCATTATTATGGACATATTGCTGTGAAATATTTTACCATCAACATATGCTTTTTATACAGTTTTTAAGGTATTCCAGGTCTTAGAGGAGACCCTCTATTTCCAGAGAAATTTTGGGCTTTAGATTTTTTTTTACTTATGTATTTGGTACAGGGTCTCGCTATGCAGCTCGGACTCAGTGATCCTCCTGTTTTCAGCCTTCCCTGCACTAGGATTACAGGCGTGCACCACCACGCCCGGATTTGGTCGCTGGCTCAGCTCACCCTGGGCTGTGGGCCAGCAAGGCATGAAGGACAGGAGTTCGAACCCCTGCACCTGTGCTTTCCAAAGCAGGCACTTAGCTGGTGAGCTATCTCACCAGCCCTTGGGTTTTAGATTTATAGGACTATCGCTGAAGACAAACACATGTATGTCTGCCCTAAGTCTCTCCACTTCCATATCTGAGCATCCATGCTGCTACATGTGTATGTGTCCTTAGGATGGGGGGCAAGATGACGCACACCCTCTCAAAGTGCAACTTCCAGCCTTTCAGCCTTCTCATCTCTCTCTCATTCCTAGAAATACCCTCTCATTCTAGCAGAACTTGTCAGGTGATATCCTAACCAGAGTCCCGAGCAAAAATGGCATACCGTCATGCTGTGCCATGAATCTTTCCTTGAGGACCCCAAACCGAATGCTTCAGAACTCCTTGAGGGTTTCATCTGGTGGTGACATTCACTAGTTATCCCTGCTGAGGTCAGCAACCTTCTGAAATTATGTGTTCATTGAGAGAAAAAGCAGTGCCTTAAAGACTTTGCGTTTCCACAGCATCCATCACCACATCCTGCATGTGAAACTAAGACTGTTTGCTCTTTCGAATGCTCTCATTGCTCTGCTCTCTCCATCCTCACAGTGACCCTGTGCTCTAGGTATGATTGGGATCCTGCTGTTCCACATGAAGAAGTGGTATAAGCTTAAGAAGTATTCTGCCTAATGTGCCCAGGGTCTTCTGGCACCAAATCTGTGCTCCTTCCAGTGCCCATATGTCCTCAAATGTTTGTTCAGTAAAGATGGAAAATTTAAAAATTAATTCATCAACTCTAACATTAGGGGAGGGATCCTATAGCCGTCCATGACTTCTCCACAACCTGCTTGACTTCCCCCATGTCTAACCTTCTCCACAGACAGTAGTCACAGGGTGAGTGGGTTTATAATATCATGACCTCATAGAATCTGTGGCCTGTGGAATCATGTTTCTGCTCTTGAAGGTTTAAGCATAATAACCTGGCCATGAGTGTCTGAGGGAAATGGAATCTTAGCTTGCAAAAGTGTCACACACACACACACATTCACAAAAACAAGCAGATAGGTCCTGTGTTGGTTTTCTGCCACTGTGACAAAACACCTGAGAAAACCAATTTAAAAAAGGAAATATTTATTTTACCTTGTGATTTTGGGTGTTTCAGCTCATGGGGTGTTCGCTTCAGTAAATAGGCCAAATGGCAGCAGGCATGTGTCCAGGGGAGACCTCTCACCTAAAGGCAGCCAGGGAACAAAAAGGGCAAGAAACAGCCAGAGAAAAAAGGAAGGGCTGGGAAGAAGACACAGTCCCCAAGTGTGTGACCCATGCCCCATGCCCCATGCCGCACAGCCAGGCTCCAACTCCTGTCTCCATCACTTCCTAATCAAATCATGAATTCCTTGTTGGGTTAAAACACTGATCCAGTTAGTGGTTCACTTCATGATTCACCTTTCCACAGCCCACCAGCTGGCAGGCCAAGCCCTGCCCGAATCATAACAAATCCCTAGCTGAGTGTGAGGGATATTTTTCACTCCAATCCTAATCTTCCTCAGAAGCTTGGATGCATGCTACTTTTGGCATGCCACAGCCCGCCACTCCACTAATTCTTTGAAATACTGTAGTTGGGTATCTCAGCTGAGTACTATGAAGTAGCTATCCAAATGGGCCAGGGAGGAAGCCGGCAGAGGTGGTATAGGCAAGGGCAGTCACCTATTCCAACTCTCCAAGTCTTGCTCAAATTAGTCCCCCGTGTTTGTGGCATGCAGAAAATCTGACATATAAAATTCACAAATCAGATTCACCATTCCCTCAGTTTATTTAAAAATATGGATTTCCAGCTTTTGCCCTGGGGCTTCTCATTCATTAGGGTCTATTAAAAAGTCAGAATCTACATTTCAAATAAACTCACAGGTAATTCTGATAAGCATGCTTAGTACTTAAGAATTTTAAAGGTAATGCAGGATCTTGTGCCACTGTGAGTAAGCAGGTAGAATTTGTGTGGTCATTCTCATCCTGCTGCTTACCCTCAAGATCTTTTTTAATAGATGGTTATCTTATTAACTCTCATAAGAAGCCTTAAAACCATGCTTTGGGCTGGAACCCACAGGAATTTATGGCATAGCATCTGTTAATAATTCAAATTTCATTTGCTTTACCAGCAGCAAAATTGAGGCCTCAGAGCTTGGGTGGAGGCAAGTTGGAAACAAATCAAAACAAAACAATTGGCTGGGAAATATGACATATTAATCAGTGGCATTATTCAAAAACTCTTATGAGGCAAAAACAGTGGATTGGGAAGTGTCTGTATCCATTTTTAAGATGAACAAGCTAAGAGAAAGATAATAGCTATGCCAAAGATCAGAGCATAAAAAAAAAAAATGTCTCCCAGCAACTTCCTGTGAGTTGAATTTGATGCTACATACCATAAGTGACTCTTGAGAAAGGAGACTAAATTTTTGGATAGTTTGTCCTTCAAAGTAAATGATTTATTCAGCATAATTATTTTAAAATTGTATTTTTTTTTCTGTTTTTGCAGTACTGGGTATTGAATTCACGACCTTGAGCTTGACAGGAAAGCTCTTATTCTACTGAGCTATCTCCCCAGCCCTAAAATTTTAAGTTTGCTTACATAGATTTAGTCTGCCTTTGATTCACTTTCATTGTAAATTTCCACAAACTTGTTGACTAAAATTATGTAGTATTTCATGTAGAATACATATATAAGTGACCAAAGTTATGATTTAAAAATTGTGAATGTTGTTAAATAGGCAGTTCACTACTTTATGAAATAAGTGGAACATCCATAATCTTAGTACAAGGGGCCGGTGATATATATATATATGCGAAAAGCAGTATACATATATATATGAGAAAAGCAGTATATATATATATATACATATATATACATATGTATATATATATACATATGTATATATGTATATACATATGTATATATATGTATATATGTATATGAGAAAATATATATACATATATATACATATATATACATATATATATGTATACATATATATACAAATATATATACAAATATATACATATATATATATGAGAAAAGCAGTAAATCATTTATTTTTTTTCCATATTTTTATTGAGAAACAAATAGCAATAGACAGTTTCAAAACAAATTAGTAGGGCAGTTTCAATAATTAATACATTGCATATTATTGTCCTAGTGCTTATTCATTTTACAGGATGCAGGCCTGATATCCTGTTTGCAAACACTATTAGAACAAATCTTTCTATTCATTGAATTAAGAGAATGTAACTGTATATCTATCCTATTTTGAATATATGGATACAAAATGGTTATTCATTTGTATCCCTTTTTTTGTTTAGTTTTGCTATTTAAATATTATAGGTGTGTGAATTTTGCAAAATATTCTGAAATAGTCCAGTAGTCCATAACAGTAGTGGGTTTTCTGTAAGACTGGCAATGTCTGAAGTTGTTGACTTGAGCCTTTTACAGCTCAGCATATTAATATGGCTTTATTTTTTATACTTCATTTTCATACTTTTCTGCTGGATGGTTAAGACCAAGATAAAGCAAGTCCTATATAACAAGAAATGTAACATTTGTATCTGACAAGGTCAGTCAAATCCCCTCAGGATTTACCCTGGAACCCTGTACCACAGTTTGTAGATCCTTTGTCATTGTCAGCCATGTGGATGAGTCACAGTCATTGCTTGACCAATTTGCTCTCTGTGAAAGCCTGAGAGAATGTTTTCTCTCCTTAAGGGGCTGGGGAGATAGTTCAGTAGAATAACCTCTTGCCTAGAAAGTGCAAGATCCTGAGTTGAATTCCTGGTACAAAAACAACAACAAAAAAGCACAGTATAATCTTGGCACTAAGACTATATCCCAAACCTTAATTTCTCAAAAAACTGTTTTATGATCTGGCATTCAAATTAAGATCAAATCTATGTTCAAAAACCATATGCATAAATACCTAGCAAATCCAATATGCTTTACTTTTTAATGTCCAATGGTGGGAACCAAAGCAGAAGAAAGAAATGTTCTTAATACTCAAGAGTGGCACAATATATTTATGTGTGTCATTGCTGGAGAAAGTTATGTTTATAGTAAAGAAGAGGAATCTAAATTAGGAACACATTAAGATTTTCTTTTTCTTCCCACTTTTTTCTTGTATGACACATGACAGAAGAAGCATGTTTTTAATTTTAGGATTTCTCTTTGTTGAAATAAGTTGCGACAACATTACTTTTATAGTCAATTCAATTCCATGTTCGTTTTCAGGAATGGAACTTCTATTTATTTTGATATTGACACTGCCAGGAATGTTTTTAAAGCTCAGGGAAAGACAATATACTTGCATTGCAGGAGGCCATAAAAGAAAATATGAAGATCTACACTAAACCAAAACGTATTTTGGCACCTACTGTGGATAGAGACAAACACTAATTTGGAAAACAATGTTTCAAATAAGAAGTCTCATTGATCTGCTTATTAATTAAACCATAGAAATGAGCAAGGAGAATCATGTAGCATTTTAGTAAGAAACAGACCTAGGAAACAGAATTTAAAAATCTGCCCAAGTAAGTTTTTATCAGGTAGTGCCTTTCACTATATTGACATATGGCTGTTTAAAAGTAAAATATGGGGACTGGGGAGACGGCTCAGTGGAATAAGTGCTTCCCTGGCAAGCACAAGGGCCTGAGTTCAATCCCTGGTTCCGCAAAAAAAAAAAAAAAAAAAAAAGTAAAATATGGTAAGCCAATGCAAAAGCAAATGGAAAAGCTTAATAATCCCCACCTCATAAAATTCAAATTTAACTTAGAGTTTAAACTCACTGAATTCTGTTTCATGCTAATTGAGATATCTGAAATTTGAAGGAGAATTTGTTTTAATGTCTAATTTGTTCTCTATCTGGCTAAAATATTTGGTAGTTTTTATTTCAAAAAATTAATTTAAAACCTTTGTAGTGTGAATATTTTAGTCAGAATTAGGTCCTTTTGCTGTTCCCTTGCACCTATCCTCTACTGTCTTATCACATTAATAAATAAATAATTTATTTATTAAATGATTTCCAGGTTTGTTTAACAGCCAATAAGGCTGCATGCTTGTTGTTTTGTTTTGTTGGCATTTTGCTTGCTTTTCTGTCAGCAAACCAAATAAGAGCTATAATCCTGAAGGGTTTGTGGCTTGCCTGAAACCCAAGCAGAAGCATGACTAATAATACTCAATAATGTGACCAAATGTCCAAAAGGTTTCCTTATGTTCTTCTTTAAGTGAAACTAGGAAGCTCAGTCAAGGAAGAGAAAGCAGGCTCTTCTGCAGTGTTAGTAGACATGAAGTAGAGCAGTACATCAACATGCAATAACCAGACAGTTCTCCTCTTGGTCCCAGGAGATTACACTGACCTACCCTTAAATTTGAATTTTCAGGGAAACTTGCAAGCCATTCCATGTGCCACTAAGCTTGTGGATTTCCTTTGTTGCCTGAGTTCTCCAGAACATGTATTTTGTTCAAGGTGTGTGTGATTCTTTGCCACTGGAGAAAGGTAGAAGATATGTTTTGAAAGTTGTTTTCATAGGCTACATAGCAATTTGATGAATTTATCGTTTTTTAAATGTGTTTGGTACAGGGTCTATAGGGTCTCACTACACAGATCAGACTCCTAGTGATCCTCCTGTTTTCAGCCTCCTAAGCCCTGGGATTACAGGCGCGTGCCACCATGCCTAGTCTCATTGGCCATCTCAGTGTGCCCCGGGGGTGGAGCGGGCATGGCATGTGGGGATCAAGCCCCAGTCCCTGTGTCTGCCTAAACAGGTGCTTTAATCCACTTTGCTATCTGGCTGACCCTGCTCATTTATCTTTTTATTTTGCTCAAATATCTTTTCTTGAGTTTTCCCATTTGCAATGTTCTGTGATAGTTTTAGTCTTAGTTATTTTTCTCTTATTGCTGGGCAAAATACCTGACACCTAAAATTAAAGAAAGAAAGGTTTATTTAGCTCACAGTTAGTGGAGGTTTCAGGCTATACTCAGTGGGCTCCACAACGGAGTGGCACATGGCAGAGGACAGCTGTTCACGGTGGTGGAAAACAGTAAAGAGCAAAGGAAGGAGTAGCAGCTGTGGCAGCAGCAGGCCTCTCTCCCTTCCCTACATTGTATGCAGGTTATTTGCCTCAGGGTGGGTGTAGCCCTCACCCTCATAATCCCAGCACTGTATCATGAATTAATCCTAAACTCTAGAAGCCTGCATCAATGACTACATCAGGCTTTGGATGGGGTAACAGGGGGAACAACTAGATACAAACCACAGCAATACAGTTTTCTTCTTTTGAATGTAGTACAATGCAGTATTCAAGCTCTCACATTGTTCTTAATTCTCCTATGTAATCTTTCTAAAAGTTCATAATGAACAAACTTGATATCATATTTGGGGTGAACAACATATTAACAGAAGTACAAAAACACAAAATATAACAGAAGAGTTATCCTTTAGAAAATTTCCAGTCAATTTTTTTTTTTTTTTTGTATTTTAGTTAGGGTCTGCAGGGTTAGGGTCTCACTATACAGATCAGACTCATAGTGATCCACCTGCGTTCAGCCTCACAAGTGCTGGGACTGCAGGTGTGCACCACCACACTCAGGGGCTTCTCAGTGTGCCTCAGGGGAGGACTGGCATGCCCCACTGGGGATACCACCCTGCCACAGCATCTGCCTAAGCAGATCTTTCACCAGCCAATTTTTAAAAAATAAATTTGTAGAAAGTAAATCTTGCATTCATATTCATTTCCACTATGGAATCTCAGATCTAGTCCCATTGGTGGGATATTCTCCTGGATTTAGTTTGTGTGGAAAAAAAATAGAGTAAACATGGGAAATTCTAGACATTGTATCTTGACAGACATATAGATTTCCCGCCCAACAGTGTATCTAGCAAAATTAGACCTACTTTCCTTCATTTAATAGGAGTCTAAGGTAAATGATAGCTTTAATGACGGCAGTATTTTTTAGTTTTCATTTATCCATGGTCCCCATAACCAGCTTCCTTATTGACACCTGCCTGATTCTTGGAAGCCATTTGCCATTTTATCCTTCAGTTTAGAAACAGATGAGATAAAACTTGTGGCTGACTTTTTTTTTTTTTTTTTGTCTTTTTGAGACAGGGTCTCACTATGCAGTTCAGTCTGGCCTTAAGCTCACTTTGTAGCTCAGGCTGGTCTCGAACTCACAACAATCCTCCTGCCTCAGCCTCCCGAGTGCTGGGATTACAGGCATGTACCACCATGCCCGGCTATGTGGCTCACTTTTAGTTATCAGATAAAGGTAAAGGTAGATACACCATTGACCCTGAGATGTCTAACACGGGGGGGGGGGGTGAATATTGTTATAGTTAAAGAGAGGATTCCGGCAAGGTAGTTTAGCAGTCTGAAACACCCACTTAGGCAAGTTTAGGCAGCTACAGGGGACCACAGTCGGATCCCCAGCACCACATGCTGAGCCAGCCCCCTCCTCGGGGTGGGCTAAACCAGAAAAAAAAAATTAAAAAAAAAAGACAGGTCAAGGAGTTTTATACAAGCATAATGGCCTAGCTATTACTTTAATTTTGGACATGTCTATCAACAGATCTTGTTTTTAGAGAACTCTTGTCTGTGTCCTTATTTTGTTGACTAGAGGACACACTGTGTTAATCACGTTTGTGTTACTACAACAAACACATGAGAGAAATCAATGTAAAAAGAGTATAAAGATGTATCACTGTTCCCAGTTTGGTGGGTTTCAGCCATGTTTAGCTGGTCCTACTGCCTTGCTCTGTGGTGAGGCAGCACATCGGCAGGGGAGCAGGTGGCAGAGAAGGGAGCCAGAGAGTGACCAGATGTCAGTGCTTCTTTTGATGCAATACCCCTTGTGATAGAAGACTTCAAAGCAGGCTCCACTATCTCCCGACAGCACCACAGACTGGGGGTCAAGTGATCAAGCTTTTTTTAATACATGAGCCTTCAGGAAACACTTACCCAAGCCATAGTACACAATGCCCACAAAGGCGTGACAAAACCGTCTCATCTTTTCTCTCTTCTTATCCACGCTACACACACACACAAACTCATGCACACATCAGCTCCTGGGCCTTACTTTCCTGAATTATTGAATTCTGGGCTTTCAGGCCTGAGTTCTTTTCTAACCATCCTTGATGTACCTTGAAATACTTGATTATTGTATTCCTTTTCTGCAAGTAAACATTTCTCCTTGCTACTATACATTCCCTTCTCCTTCTGGTCTGGTTTAAAGGAAAAGCATCACTCGCTCCTCCAAAGTCTACATTTGTATCTTAGAACTTTTTATTGTACCACACAAATAAACAGACAAAATGCTGTGAGGAGGAAGACACATGGTATGTAAGAGAACCTGTATCATTAGCTTAGGCAAAAGTGGGCTCCTTTCTGAAAACTTACTCCTTAGGTAAATATTTTTTTCACTCTCTTTTTTCATGACTAGTTGCTTTTATTCTGTTGCTTTAGGATTGGATCTTACTCTACAGCAACAAAAAGTTTGTTGTCTGATTTGTAGCCCTCAGCTCATTCCTGGATGCTAGTTCAAGTTTAGTGCCAGCTCTGAGGTCTTTAGATCTGGCTATGGAGGTCCCCAGACAGGAAAGGACCTCTTCTAGAACTGTTAGATTCCTCAGCCTCTTGGAAGCAGAAGAGCACAGTCCTGATAGAAGGGCTCAGTGAGACCCCGTGCTGAATGCAGACTCACCACTCTTGTTTTGTGTGGCTCTGGAATTTCATACCTCACATTAAATACTGAGATTGTGGAAAGTCAGGGTGCAAATAAGGGCAAGGCCAGAACTTTTCCCATAAGACTTAAAACAGTGCCAGAACTTAAGTCATCGAGACCAATAAATTTTCATGCCATATTTTAAGATAAAAACTGATGGAAAACATGCACAATGAACAAAATATCACAATTTTAAGTGAGGAAAACCAATGCCATATAGAGCTGTATATTCTAAGCTTAAAGCAACAAACCAACAACATAACTCTCAACCATTAATACTAGTTCTAAAATTTTGCTATTACACTCACCATAATCTTATTCTCCACATTCATTCCACATATCCTTTGTCTTTTCTTTGTTCTTTAGTATTTATTTATCTAGATAATGAGCGTTTTTTGCTCCCACCAAATTTTGAAATCAAGACTCTGCCTCTGTTTGCTCCAGCTCTTTTTAGCATTGTTTTGATGTAAAAGCAATGATAAGATTCAAGAATTTATTATTTAGGTAAGATAAAATCATCTGTACTAATACACTGATAGAATACTTCCCTTTTCTAGAGCATTTTCTTGCTCATGCCTTGTTGACAAGTAGGTAAAACAAATGCTTAACCCAATCATACTCTCCAGCTCACTACTTCAGTCATTTGCTTGCCTGAGATATTTATGCTTTTCCATTAAAATTTTTGAAGTGGAAGTTTCTCTTCATTTTATTTTATTTTTTTGATGGAACCAGGGATTGAACTCAGGCCTTTGCACGTGCCAGGGAAGCGCTTATTCCACTGAGCCATATCCTTGGCCCCAGAAGTTTCTTTTTAGGTTAACTCACTGTGAAAACCAAGACATTTTCTACAAGGAAAAATAATTATGGGTAATGCATATCACAAACCTTGTAGAAAACTGTTTGTAACTCTGTAATATTAGTTCTAAGGTAAAGTTCAAATGGACTAGACATATGGAGTGTTCTCCTTTTGTTGGCACGGAGTTGTAACGTGTCAACACACATGGAAGATTCTGTACTCTTTAAGATAATTTGAGTCACTAGTGGTTCATCCAAAATCATAGAATGCAGAAGAATAAAGCTTGGGGGTCACTCTGTGTTTAATCTGCAGGCAGTGTCAACCACTTTTATTGCTGTTTAAGTACTAGGGCTTCTCAGTATCTCATAATTAAAAAGAGAGGATCAGAGCAGTAGGATAAACTTGATTTCCTGGTTAGATACTGCTTCAGGTTTTTCTATCAACTGTGTACAACATCATTTACATGGAACTCCGCAAATCTCAAGGTTCATTTAAATATCCAAAGGTGCAAACTTATTTTCTGTAACCTAACAATACTGAACTTTATTTGTTCCTCATAAATTTGCTGAAATATTCCAGCTGTAATTAAAGCTAGAGAAGACAGGAGGAAAGGAAGACGATGCACATATATCATTAGTTCAGTGTCAATTACATCTTGGATCCAAAGGTGCCAAAATCCTCCTGGGGCCCTGTGGGGTGTAACCAGATTCCCTTCTGGAATCAGCCAATTCCAAGTGGCCGTGCTGACGTAGGTGGCTGGTGCTGGCAGTCAGAATGTCTCCACAGTGAGAAGATTGACTGGGGATCTGGTACTGACCGTAGCTTCCTTACCTTCTACTGCCTAAATAAATCAATCACTTTAGACTTCTCCATTTGAAAACTGAGAAAGTGAGCGGTGGTACCACATTATTGGCCCTAAAGCATTGATCAGAAGGCAAAACTTATGATACATTCTGAAGGAGAAATTGACCTAAATCTTTCTCTATAGATAATTCAGATAAGACATTTTCACTTGGGAAGGAATCTTAAGAATCAGCCAACTCAAACAGCTCTCACTTTGCAGAGGATGAAAAGCACAAAATCACCCAATCTTTTAGAATAAACACAAATTTTCCTATTCAAGATTTTTTTTTCTGGTGAGATAACTCAGCAGCAGGCTAAGTGCCTGCTTAGGCAAGCTTAGGGACTGGGGTTCCGTCTCCATCACTACATGCCATGCAGGTCCTGCACAACACCCCGGCATGCTCAGCCGGCCTCCCGGGCATGCCGGTGCACGCCTGCAGTCCCATTGCTGGGAAGGCTGAAAATAGGAGAATCACTACAAGTTGGAGCTGCACAGTGAGAACCTATACCAAAAACATTTTTTTTTAAAAAGAATTTTTCTACTGCTAGATTCTGCTTTGCAGTGAATTGAATATAATTAGAATATCAATGAATAACATATGTTTTCATATAAAGTTAAGAAAATACTCACATGAATTTTAGAGTTAAAAAGAACCTCAATTTTTGTCTTATAGATGTACTAGTTCAATATAAGAATTATCATTATCAAGAATAATAATTTAAAATGTTCTTTTTTTTTTCTTTTTTAAAGAGATTACAAAATGGTAAAAGGCAAAAACATTAGAAACAATACAGAATTTTACTGAATAAAATAATAGGAATTCTATAATAGTTGTATTATATGATATTATCTTCAAATCAGTTTTTCAGATTACCAGATATAAACATGCAAAATAGGGGCAAGACATACTCCCAAAATTGCTGTACAGATTTAATGCAATCCCTATCAAATTGCCACCAACATACCTCCCAGATATAGAGAAATCAATCCTAAAATTTATTTGGAACCACAAACGACCTAGAATAGCAAAGGCAATCTTGGCCAATCAAGACAAGGCAGGAGGCATCACAATTCCTGATTTGAAATTATACTACAAAGCCA
>PVKA01025539.1:10648-25653 GCA_004027165.1 Ctenomys sociabilis | reverse complement strand
TTATCAGTAACATGTAATATACATAAATATCATCATTATATATTACAAATGTACTAATAAAAAATACCAATTAAAAAAGGGGGGAAACCTTAAATGGCTAATAACTATAATAGCATTAAATTTTGTCATCAGAGAAATATGAGAAAAAAAAACTAAATGTAGGGGCTTGTGGATTAGCTCAGCTGTTTAAGCACCTGCTCTGGCAAACCCAGTCAGGCTCAGGGGACCATGGTTTGATCCCAAGCTCCACGTGCCTTATCAGACCTGCCTTAAGGCAGCCTGAGCCAGCCACCCCTCTAAAAAAAACCTTTTCAAAACCTAAATGTATATTTAGGTTTACATATCTAACAGAATATCTAAAAGGAAAATAAAGACAAATGATATGAAATGTCCATGAGGATATGACAGCAGCATAATTATACATTACTGATACAGGTACATATTGATATAACCACTCTGGAAAATATTTAGCACTGTTACAGGTTAAACTGTAGGCCCAACAAATTCATACATTTAAATCTAATCTTGACAAACTCAGAATGTGACACTGGATCAAAAATTAGATGAAACTAAAAATAACAAAAGGAATCTTGGACAAGAGGAAGGGAGGAGGATCAGAATCCTGGAATTCAAGTTATGCTGTAAAGCTAGACTGACAAACACAGCATATTATGGGTGCAAAAACAGAAGTACAAATCATCAGAACAGAAGGTGCAAAGACAACCTCAGGCATGTACAGGATCTAATCTTGGACAAGGGGACAAAAACATATGCTGAAGAAAAGATAGCTTATTTAACACATGGTTCTGGGAAAACTACAGAATGAATCTAGGTCTGTATCTCTCACCCTACACTAAAATGAAATAAAAACGGACCAAAGACCCAGATATAAAAACAGAAACAGTAAATCTGCTGGAAGGCAAATCAGGTAAAAGTCTTGAGGACATAGGCATAGGCAAGAACTTTTTGAACAGAACCCCAATTGTACAAGAAATAACATCAAAAATTAACAAACAAAGGGCCGGCCACATAGCTCAGCAGATTAAAACACCTGCTTAGGCAGACAAAGGGACCAGGGTTGGATCTCTGGCCTGCCCTGCTGGTCCCACACCAGGGGCACACTGAGACCACCACTGAGGCTGGGCGTGGTGGTACATGCCTGTAATACCAGAGCTTGGGAGCTGAAACACAGGAGGATCACAGTCTGATCTGTGCAGTGAGACCAAAAAAAAAAAAAAAAAAAACAGAAGAGAAGGCTTCTAAACAACAATAAAAAAAGAGAGCACTTGCGGAGGTTGTGCGGGGCGCTTCATCTCTGAGTGACTCAGTAACCGGCGCGTCCTAAGAGGCTGCAGCGAAGCCTCCAAAGAACAAGATGCGAGAGCTTGGCACCTTCGATTGAAGCCCAGCGAGCAGAGGCATCGAACCCAGAGTCATGAGCGACAGCAGAACTACGGCGAGCAGGAATCCCGTTCTGCTTCCAGAAGTGGAAGTGCTCACTGATAGGGGAAATCTGCAAGGCATACCCCTGCAAGGTCTCGCTCCAAGGAAGATTCCAGGCATTCCAGATCCAGATCGAAGTCCAGGTTCAGATCTGAATCTAGGTCTAGATCCAGACGAAGTTCTCAAAGGCATTATAAAAGGTCACGGTCTGGATCTCGCTCTCATAGACGTTCCTGTGGCAGTTCTTACAGTCAAGATTGTTGCAGACGCCACAGCCACAGCCATTCTCCTATGTCTACTCGAAGGCGTCATGCTGGGAATCAGATGAATCCTGACCCAAACTGTTGTCTTGGAGTGTTTGGGTTGAGCTTGTACACCAAAGAGATTTAAGATAAGTATTCTCTAAATATGGCCCAATTACCGATGTGTCTATTGTGTATGGCCAGCAGTCTAGGCATTCAAGATTTGCCACTATGTATTTTGAAAATATAGACGATGCCAAGGAAGCTAAAGAACGTGCCAACAGAATGGAACTTGATGGGCATAGAATCAAGAGTGGATTTCTCTATAACAAAAAGACCCCATACCCCAACACCAGGAATTTACATGGGGAGACCCACCTATAGCAGTTCTCGCTGTTGGGATTACTATGACAGAGGATATGACCGTGGCTATGATGATCGGGACTCCTACAGCAGACCATATAGAGGTGGTGGAGGAGGTGGTGGATGGCAGGCTGCTCAAGACAGAGATCAGATTTACAGAAGGCAGTCACCTTCTCCTTATTACAGTTGTGGAGGACACAGATCATGCTCCAGATCTCGATCCTACTCACCTCGTCGCTATTATAGCATGAAGATGAAGACTTTCTAAAACCTGCCCTTGAGCTGGGATGTTGTTTGTGCACAATAGTTTTACTGTCTGTTTAAAAAGTGAACAGTGCCTAGTGAAGTTAGGTGACTTTTACATCTTTTATGATGACTACTTTTGGAGCAGAAATGTTCTTTTCATTCTGCATTTGTGTAGTTCGGTGCTTTGTTCAAAGTTAAGTGTTTTCAGAGAAGTATGTTTTGCATGTATTTTTTCTACAGTCTTACATTTTGACTGCTAAGAAGTTTCTGTTGTACAAAACTTCATTTAAAAGGTTTTTCTACTGAATCCAGGGTAATCTGAAGATTGAAGCCTGTGTGTAAAAATGCTACCAAATGGCAAAAAGGAACAATAAAGTTTGATTTTTATTTTTCTTTCTAACATTGATGCTTAGCAGAACTATTCAAATTTATTATCAGTAAATTTAAAGGCAAAAATACACGTTTTCCTTCAGTCCATAAACGAACCATATTTAATATACCTGCAACTAAATGTTAAAAAATATGGTCTGTATCTCTGTACTATTAGTATTAGAACTAAGTTTCTCAATACAGGAAATGCTTAATGCTTATATAAATGTGGATTTGTCAGCTTTTATGTAATCTGTATTATGTTTAGCAGGGAATAAGAGTTACACATTATGTATGCCTTAAGGTGATTTCTTAAAGCTGTTAAAAGGGAATAATGGTATTTCAAATAGTCATCAAGAAATAACAATACATTCCACCACAAACGAACTCTTGTTCTTCTAGCTTTTAGACTATTAAAAAACTGGGTGCTTCAAAGTACAGGATAAGAGAAGGGAACACTATATGTGTATTGTGGATGAACTAAAGACTGCCTGTTCATTTTTAAAATATTATTTTCAGGTCCTTTGTTTATCAAAGGAGGCCCAATTCACTCAAATGTTTTGAGAACTGTGTTAAATAAATGAAAATGAAGAGGAAAAAAAAATACTGGCAGAGTGAAGAGGCAGCCTATAGAACTGGAAAAAAATTTTTAGCTACCTCTCACATTATATATATATATATATATATAAAATTAGATACATATTAGAGATTAATATATATATACATATTACTATATATGTATCATATATATATATATATATATATATATATATATATATATATACTTTTTAAATTAGATCCCTCCCCCCAAAAATAAAAAAAATCCAATAAAAAATGGGAGATTGAAATGAGTAGTCATTTCTTAGAAAGAATAAATACAGGGGCCAGCAAGATAGCTCAGTGGCATAGGCACCTGCTTGGGAAGGGCAAGATCCTGAGTTCAACCCCTGGTGCCAAAAAAAGATAAGTACAAATGGTCACAATGTTAAGTGAAATAAATCAGATATAGGTTTAATATCACATGGTTTGTCCCTTATAAGAAACAAAAAGAATAAATAATTTCAAGAGCAAAATGAAAGATGATAGGAAATAGGGAGATAAGCTATGTGGAAGTAGAAATGGGATTTGAGGATGAGGGGAAATGGAACAGACAGAAAGGAAAAGTAATAAGGATTAAGATATTATACGTGCTCCAGGCATGGTGGCACACACTTGTAATCCCAGCACTTGTGATGTTGGAGAAGAAGGCTCCTTGTGAGTTTGAAACTAGAATGAACTACCAACTAGGTTCAAGGCCAGCCTGAATTGCATAGCAAGATCCCATCTCAAAAGGAAGAAAAAATAAATAAATAAAAATAAAAAATCATATTATATACACCAATTCACTATGATAAATGTATTTGTCTCACAAACATATGCTAATAAAAAGGGGAAAACAGAAATAGGACACTTGTAGATCTAATTAGATTAGAAAAAGTCATTAGAATTTGTCCCACATCTCAGACCAGTGAGACAGCTCAGCAGACTAAGCACCTCTTTTGGCAAGCACAGGGACCAGGGTTTGGTCCTTTCTTCAGAGCCCTCAAAAGAAACTGGCTCTGCTTACACCTTGATTTTGAGCCTTCATAACTGAGACAATAATTTCTGTTCTTTAAACAACCTATCTAGGGTACATTTTTAAAATATTCCTAGCCAAAAATACCAAAAGGAAAAAAAAAAAAAATAGGCATGTTGGTACCAACCTATAATCCCACCACTTAGAAGGCTAAAGCAAGAGGTCACTGGGAGTTCGAGGCCAGCATGGCAAATGAATATAGGCAATATCTGCTACACTGGAAGATGTGCATACTTCACAATCCACTAATTTTTCTTCTTTAGCAGATACACATCAGACATGCATGTATATTTAACCAAGTATTTGCCATCCTCCTGCCTTAGCCTCCCAAAGGGCCAGAATTACAAATGTATGCCACCCTGCTTGGCTCTAACATGCTTTCAATGTTATTCTATATTTAAATTTTTTCATTATAAAATACTGGGGCTAGGAATGGTAGCACATGCCTGTAATATCAATACTCAGGAAGCTGAAGCAGGAAGATCAGTGCAACTCTGAGGCCAGCTTTGGGTACACAATGATTTCAAGGCCAGACTGATTACATAGTAAGACCCCATCTCAAAAAGCAATCAATCAAAATATTACTGGGAAGAAAATATATGATATGTATTCCTGTAGAACCAAAAGAATAAAATTCGTGAGAATTTAGGAAACTATATCATGGCTTGATATAATCGAAGAGATCATTAATTACAATTATGAGGTAAAGAAATATAAGCAGTAGTATAAAGTTCAAGACATGTTCAAAGATTGTTTACTCTAAGGTGGAAAATTAAATGAATGACCTAAGTGAAAACTGTTCAAAATCAATTATATATTAATAAGACCTTCTTGAAAACTGCCAATATATGAAATGCTGACACTATCTACTAACTTGAATAAATATGGTAACCAAACATGCTTTACGGATTTAAAATTGCTCAACATATTTTCATCTGAAATTAAGTTAAAAATAAATATCTAAAGTGAATCTTAACCACAGTAAATTCTACTAATGACAGACTATAGACAGTTTGTTCTTAAATATCCTCGTAAGGAATTTAGCATTTTTAGCATGTCTTAAAAAGGTACGTTACCTGCCATCTCTTCTGAGAGCAAAAATGATGCCCTCTTTCTGGAACGGAAGCAGCTTTGCTCTTAGTTTCTCAGGCAAATAATCTAGGTGTTTATCAGATTCACTTGTTGAACAAGAAGTTTGAGGTAAAGGAGACTTTTTTATGTTATGAAGTTTAGGCATGATGATCCTAAAAAGCAAGTCACAAAAAAGAGGGATGAGTTAATAGACATTAATAAGTATGTTAGAGAAGTATGGAAAACAACATTAGATTACTTAGAAATGCCTTCCATATAATAACTACATAGACACTGACTAAAACATGTTTTCTGAGTAAGCTAATAAGAAAATTCAAAGCACTGAGTAAAAACGTAATTACTCAAAGAACTCTCTTGGAACTCAGAATCCTCTCTTATAGTTTAAAACATAATAAAGCCAATCACTTTTTTTTTTTTTTTTTGGTGGAACTAGGGATTGAACTCAGGCCCTTGCACTTGCTAGGGAAGCACTTATTCCACTGAATCATCTCCCCGGCCCCATATCACTTTATACAGTAAAGATTATTACTTAGAAATCATAAGTCCAGTAAATTTTTACAAATTGATTTTTCTGAGACAGGATCTCACAATGTAGTTCAGGCTGGCCTCAAACTCACAGTGATCCTCCTGTCTCAGCCTCCTGAGTGCTAGGATTATAGATACGTTCCACTACATCTAGCTGATTAATTTTTAAAATAAGAAATGGGTGTATTACAAAAAGATTCCTTTTGTAATTAATCATTGTGTAACTATGCATTTTCATATGATACCAAATATTTTAAGGATAGAGTAAATCTGTATGTTTTCAACTGGTTATGCCATTTTTAAGAAATTAAGTTTTTGGTAAAATTAGATACATAATGATCACATTCATCACTCGGAAACTGTACCTGTGGAATCATGACATATCTTGATTCCTCTTTTTACCCAATTCCCCTCCCTTCCATTCCATCCTTCTCTGCCTTACTTACAAAGCTGTTTGCATTTTACCCTGTTTCCTTTTTTTCCCTCTTCCTTTCCCCTCCCCACTCCTTTTAAACAATTTCTTTATATTTCACAGCTCACATTTTAGTTCTAATTTACACCTACAGCTTCTCACACCAGAGACAGTGTGAT
This sequence comes from Ctenomys sociabilis, assembly GCA_004027165.1. NCBI lineage: Eukaryota > Metazoa > Chordata > Mammalia > Rodentia > Ctenomyidae > Ctenomys > Ctenomys sociabilis. The sequence goes on along the minus strand of PVKA01025539.1, from coordinate 19,167 downwards.
ATTTACACATGTGCATCCATAAATCTTCATTTTATGGTTATACATTATTGGAGGTTTTATTAGGGGGACAGGGTATCTCACTATGTAGCACAGACAGGATTTGAACGCACTATCCTGCTCAAGCTGGCTTCAAACTCATGAGAACCCTCCTGCCTCAGTCTCCTAAGAGCTAGAATTACACTCATGTAAAACCAAGCCTGTTACATTTCAAGAATTATAAAATACACAACTTCTGGAAAGATGACAGAGTGGCAAACAACTAAACTTCTCCAAGATGAGATCCCAGACACTGGAGAATAACAACCTGGGGAAGAATAAAAGGAGGGAAATAGATCCCCAGGAACCAGGAAAGAACTGATGAGACAGAAGACACCATGGAAAAAGAAAAGGGCAACCTGTACTTTTTCCCTGGCTCCTGGCTTGCAAGAAAGGAAGACCAAATCAACAGAGATAAAGTGAAAGCAGGGGACTCCAGATGCCTTCGGGAAGAACACAGCAGTGGAATGGATGGCTGACAAGATCTGCTGTAAAAGCTGGTGAGTGACTACAGTCCATACAGCAGCTGCCATATGCCCTGGAAAGAGTGGTTGGACACAATTCCAGGGAGGGCTTGACTCAAACCAGGACTCTAAGCAGCAGGGGGTTGGTTTCATTTCTGGGTTCCCAATGACACATTCCCACAGTGGCGAGGTGAGGGCTAGTCAAGGGAGACAGCCATGGACATTGAGCTGTGCTCACTTAGAAGATATCCCTCCCACATAAGGTTTAAACTAAAGGAAAAGGCCCCACTCATACAGCTAAATGCTAGGCTCAGCCTGAATCACATTAGACTTGACAGTCACACAATTGGCCTCCAGACTGCATTAAGCATGGGTACGTGATCTGACTGCCTTATATACCAGCTCAAGCTGGGACATCTCTTGAATTAGACATGGCCTTAAAACCGTAGATTTCACAAGAAAACCACAAGTTTGAAATCAGAGAAATTTTATCCCTGCCCCAACTTTATTCTTTCATTTTTATTGTTTTGAGACAGGAGCCACTATGCAGTTCAGGCTGGTCCTCAACTCACTATATAACCCAGGCTGGCCTTGAACTTGATGCAATCCTCTTGCCTTAGCCTCCTTAGCCTTACAGCATGTGCCACCATGCTTAGCCAGGCTTTTTATTTTTGAATGTGTGTATATACATTGTTGCCAGTTTAGATCAGTTTTTTGTTGTTGTTGTTTCTTCTTTCCTTCCTTTTCACCAGAAATCTTCCATTGTCCTTCTGCCTTGCTTTATACTTTATTACTATTTTTTCCTTATTTTTCTTCTTCCCACTTTATTTAAAGATACAACTTCACAATTTTTAAAAATGTACCCACTCAAACAAAGCTATTTTTGAAATGTGACATTTTAGGGCTGGGGATATGGCTCAGTGGAATAAGTGCTTCCCTGGCAAGCACAAGGGCCTAAGTTTGATCTCTGGTCCACCAAAATAAAAAAGAAATATGACATTTTTGTGCAGAAGCTGTGTTCACTTTCCTATCAACGACCTTGGCACAGTACCAAACTGCATTGTCGTGCAAAAGCTCGATCCAGAACTGGACACAGGATTTCCCTATTTTCCCTATCTTCACTTCTATAGATCTCTATAGAATTCCTCAGTTGTCTTTAACAAAAATAGAAAGTCCAGGTTCTCCAGCACATCTTCAAGTCCAGAAAGTACTCCCCCCACCCCAACCTCCACTGCTTTAGCAGCCAGGTCCTTCTCTTCACCAGCTGCTGCTCCAACTCCTCTCCTTGGACTTCAGGCAGCTCACCCTTGCTGTAGGAACAGACTCAGTCACAGTGGTCACAAATGCCCCTTCTGCAGCTGTAATCAAAAACCATAGAGGACAATTGTCTGTGACATACACCTCCTAGCTTCTCATATGCAGCTCAGCCCTAATTCTCTTCTCACTTTTTAATGTTTATCCATTTAATGATTTCTCTGTTTATTTTACTCTATAAATTTTCTTTTTCTTCTTCTTTTGCTTTTATCTTCTATTTCTCTTGCCTTTACCTACTTCTGTAAACATATTTCTATCTGGCAGTAAGAGTCTTTGTACCACTTCTCCCTCCTCCTCCTCTTGTTTGGCTTATGGTCTGGAAGATATAAAAGTCAGTCAGGTTGAAAATTATGAGAAAAGCACTCCTAGTATAAGAGGAAGAGCCCTCAGAAAGGCCATAGTATTTTCAAGAAACATAAATGGTAGTACAAGATGAAGCTAGTCAAGAGCCAAACCACAGAGCTTTGCTAAAGACTGTGGAGTCTATTTTAACAATGAAAAGAACCAGTAGATAGCTCAGAGGACTAAGCACTTGCTTTACCAAGTGCATGGACCAGGGTTTGATCCCCAGTCCCACCCCCAGGGCACACTGAGTATGGGCGTGGTGGCGCACACCTGTAATCCCAGAGCTGGGGAGGCTAAAAACAGGAGGATCACTATGCACTTGAGACTATGTACCAAATACATAAGTGGAAAAAAGTAAAAAAAAGAATGAAAAGAAGCAGCCAGGTGGGGTGTTACATGCCTTAATCCCAGCACTCTGGAGGCTGAAGCAGGACTACTACAAGTTCAAGCTCAACCTGGGCAACAAAGTGAGTTCAGTTCAGTTCCTGAACTGCAGAATGAAACCATGTCTTAAGAATGAAAAGAAACCAAGCCAGATGTGATGGTGCACACTTAGAACCAGCACTCTTAGAAGGTAAAGACATGGACTGCACATTGAAGTTCAGCCGAGACAGCTTAGCTTGCTGCCTCAAAATAAAAGAATTTTGAAAAGGGTAGATGATATAACTCAGTACAGAAGCTCTAGATTCAATTCTGAGGACCAAGAAGAAAAAAAATAGTAATAATGAGTAGTGTTTCCCAATATATCAGTAGCCACATGTAGCTATTTAAATAAATTTAATTAAATTCAAAAGTTAGTTCCCCCATGACTCCCATAGCCACAATGACTTGTATTGAACATACTGATAGAAAACTTCTATCTTCATTGAAAGTTCTACTGCTCATCACTTCTGGAGAGTTTTAAGGAGAGCACCACGATGTGACTTATATTTCAAATACTACCAGTGGAGAACAAAGTGACCCATAGGAAACTACAGAACAAATGCCCTAGGCCAGTGGTGAACCTATGGCACGTATGGCCTATTTGTTATCACTGGAAACTCTAAGAGGTTTGCTAGGCTGGTGAGATAGCTCAGCGGACTACGCACCTGCTTAAGTAAGCCGAGGGACCAGGATTCAATCACCAGCATCATGTGCAGTACCAGCCCTGCCCACGGGCTCACTCAGCCAGCCACCAAGACCAAGTGTAGTGACACACACTTGTAATGCCAGCACTGGGGAGGCTGAAAACAGGAAGATCACTACAAGCCAAAGCTTCAAAATGAGACCCTGTACCAAATACATTAAAAAATAAAATGAAAGATTTGCCATCAGGGCCTAGTCAATACAATCCCTACTGTTTCCATAGGCAACTGGGTTGAAAAATGAGTGATGACTCTTCTAAATAAGGTTTTCATAAATACCAAGGAAGTTTCTTAGTAAAATATACACTATTCATAAGCAAACTGAGCAAAAAACTCAGAATAGTTCAAAAATGGGAAAACAGTGGTATAAGTACTTGTCTGGTAAGCACAAGGTCTTGAGTTCTATGCCCTACCAAAAAAAGAAAAAGGAAATAGTATTATCTATTATCATTTTGCAATAGACAAGGCAAAAATTCATCTTTAAATGAAATTGCAGTTTTCAGAACTGTTATCAGAGGTTAATAGGACTTACAAGTGTCATACATGTGGAGAATGAAACATAAGATCACAACGCAGATGTAGAATAATGGAGTCAGTGAAACAGTGGAGATTGAAGACTATAGAAGAAATGAATGGGTGGTTGTCTATAAATCTTTTAGAAATAAATTTTGAGATGGCTATAAAATATAAAAATGTCAAATAGCCTTATAAAATTATAGGTCTTCAGCTCATATAAAGAGAGGTAGAGCCTAGATACAGAAATTTCTTTCAGTCAGTCTGTCTGTCTGTCTGCCTGTCTGTCTGTCTCTCTGTCTTTTTGCAGAACCAGGGATTGAACTCAGAGCACTTATTGTACTCAGCCATCTCCCTGACCCCCCTCTTTCTTTTCTTTTCCTTCTTTCTGCTTTTGAGAAATGTCTTGTTCTGTGTAGTCAAGGATGGCCTTGAACTTGCAGTGAACATCTTGTGTCAGTCTCCCAAGTGTTAGGATTACAGGTATACACCACCACTCTCAGCTGAAATATCAGACACTTTTTGAGCCTATCCTTTTTTTTTTTTTTTTTTTTGGTGTCAGAGATTCAACTGAGGCCCTTGCGCTTGCCAGGCAAGCACTTATTCTACTGAGCTATCTCCCCGGCCCCTTTCAAGCCTATCTTAATTTTGCAAATCACCCCTACCCATTTTGGACTATAGCAAGTCAGTGTGCGACTCATATACCCCCTTTGGTCTTTAATCTAGAAAATCAAACCTGAAATGAGTACAGACTAAGCAAAATCCATTCCAGCAAAGGATGCAACAGAAACAGTTACGTCTGCTCTCCTGAATTAATAAAAGGTCCAGAAATACTATGCAGGATCAGTGATATAAGATGAAACGTATACGGCAAAACACACAAATCAGCTTTAAAAGGAGCTGTTGGGGCCAAGGAGATGGCTCAGTGGAATAAATGCTTCCCTGGTAAGTGCAAGGGCCTGAGTTCAATCCCCAGTTCCGCCAAAAAAATAAAATAAAAAAATGAAAGGAGCTGTTAATTTCATTCATGATTTCCTTTTGCTTTATTTACTTCGACATTTATTTATTTTGATTTTTTTTTTTTTTTTTTTGTGGAACTCGGGATTGAACTCAGGCCCTTGTGCTTGCCAGGGAAGGTACTTGTTCCACTGAGCCACTTCTCCAGCCCTATTTTGATTTTTTAAGACAAGGGCTCACTATGTAGCTCAGACTGGCCTTGAACTCATTATATAGCCTAGAGCTATTTCAAATTTGTGCTGATCCTCCTGCCTCAGCCTCCTGAGTGCTAGGATTACAGGCGTGCTCCTCTAGGTCTGGCTCTTTTTTTTTTTTTAATGCAAGGCCTTGTTATCTACTCCAGGCTGGCCTTGACTCACCATGTAGCCCAGACTGGCCCTGAACTCAGGGGGATCCCTCTGCCTTAGCCTTCTGCATGCTGGAAGTGTGTATCACCAAATCCAACTCATTACTTACTTTTCAGGTACAGGGTTCAGGCCTTAGTAGCCTTTCTCATTCTAGTCCTTAGTAATCTTATTAGTCATGCTCTTAACTTTAAATACTACATTACGTCTAAGCCAATGACTTCCATATTTATATATGGAGAATTCTCCTGAAGTTCGGATTTCCATCTCTAACCAGACAACCCTACCTGGGAAAGGGCATCTCAAATATGCCCAAAACTGAACTGACCTTCCTTCACCCAAATTCTGCTTCAGCTGTATACTTACTCATTCTATATTTCACCAATTGCTACCACCTCCAGATCTAGTCACCTGATCTTAGTTATCATCATCTCTGGTCTGTATTTCTCAAAAAATCTAACTGATATCTCACTTTGACTTTTTCCCCTACACTCTCCCTCCAACACACTTGTGAGATACTTTAAAAAACAAAGCCTCAACGTACTGTACCAATTCTCAGAATTCCTCAGTGGCTCTCAATTTTACTGTGACAAAAGTCAAAATCCTATTAATGCTTCCAATTTCTTGTATATGCCTCCCTCCAATTACTACTCCATTTCCCTTATTCTTTTCAATCAGAGATGTCTTTGTATAAGGTATGATTTTAAAAATACAGTGTTTAATTTTTTAAAATATATTACAGTAAAAGACAGTCATAGTTACTTTCTCCTTGCTCAGACACAATACTCAAAACCACAACTCTAAAAAGGAAAGTTTTGTTTTGGCTCACAGGTTTCAGTCTACAGTTAACTAGCTCCAAGGCAGGGCAGCATGGCAGAGAGGTATGAGAAGGCTTGCACAGGGCAGTCAGGAAGCACAAAGCACAAAGCACAGAGGAAGGGAGGGAAATACACCCTGGAGGACCAGTTCTTAGTAAACTACCTCCTTTAACCAGACTCCACCTCTCACTAGCACACTTAGCTATAAACTCAACAGAGGACTAACCCACTGGTACCTCTGCAAATCCTCACCTATGGGCCCATGAAGCTTTTTCAGATATGAACCATAACAAAAACACATGGTTAGTATACCTTCTCAAAATACTCCCCCTCATTTTGAACAGATTTATCCAATTATTTTTGGCAGTGTAATTTTTATCATGAGTTAAAAAAAATCTAAACATTCCTTTTCTTCAATCCCTCCTTTGTATATTCTTTTAATCTTATAAATTTGCATGTGCTGATCCATTATCCTAATACTACTCTTTCCCCCAGATATCTTCAAGGCTACCTATTTTACCTCCACTTCAGTCTTTTCTGAAATATCACTTCCTCAGTAAAAACCTGATAAAAACTATAAATTGCAACTCAATTTTCTTAACCAACCCTCATTGCTAAAAAGCAGCTGAACAGAGAGGTAGGAGAGAGAGACCAGAAGCTAGTAATATCAGTAAATATCCTTCCTCAGAATGAAGTAGTTAGCTTAGAAAAAAAATCATCCAGTAACAGCCAGATATGGTGGCTTATAATCGCAGCATTTGGCAAGCTGAGAAAGGAGAATCACCATGAGTTCTAGGCTAGCCTGAGCTACACAGGACTTTCAAAGTCAGTCTAAACTATACAGTAAGACTGTCTGAAAGAGAGGAGAAAGGAAGAAAGAAAGCAATAATGTAAATAGTTCCAAATTTCATATTAAACATAAAAATTTCACTTGAATAAATCACCAGTTCCAGCCAGGCATGGTGGTGTACCCCTATAATCCTAGAAATCAGAAGGCTCAGCCAGGAGGATCACCATGGGTTTGAGATCAGGCTGAATTCAAGGCCAGCATAGACTACATAGTGAGACCCTGCTGCAAAAAAGCTAAAATCAATCAATCAATTAATCACCAATTCCTAAAACTGATGAACATGGGCCATCTACTACAAGATTCTACTTTAAGAAACATTACCAGAAATCAGATTCCACAAACACCAAATAGTTGTCTTTTTTTTTTTTTTTTTCCCTTTGAGACAGGGTCTTGTAAGGTACTGCAGGCTGGCATTGAACACACTTATATAGCCCAGGATGGCCTCAGACCTAGGGCCACCCTTCTGCCTTAGACCTCCAAGTGCTAGGATTATAGGTGTGCACCACCACACCTGGCAAACGGTTGTCTTTATGAATTTAAAAGTTAGTCAATAAAGAAAACTAGTCAAATATTTATAAGATGTATACATTCCGAGTCCTATAGAAACTCTTCTGAGTTCATCAGGAGTTAGGAATATTGTAACAAACTCTATACCTACATAAAAGTATACGCTGTATTTAATGTTTATAACTGATAAAATTATATTCAATGGATTATTCATAAAGTGCCACTTAAATTTAATAAGCTGAAATAATGGCCTGATTGGGAGGTGTTTTTTTTTTTTTTTTGTGGGGGGGGCTATGGAAAATTGAACTCACAGCCTTCACACAGAGCTCTAGCCTTTTTTTGGAGACAGATCTGACTAAGTCATAAAGTAGCCTAGGTTGGGCTCAAACCTACAATTCTAGAACTACAGGCACACAACAACATGACAGACTTTAATGACGTTTTATTTTTCATCTTTATTTTTTATGTATTTAGTACAGGGTCTGCAGAGTCTCACTACACAGATCAGAGGTGTAGTGATTCTCCTTTCATCCTCCCAAGCACTGGAATTACAGGCATGTGCCACCAAGCCCAGTCTCACTTGCCTTCTCAGTATGCCCCAGGGGCAGGGCCCACCCCTGCCCACACACAAGAGATTGAACCCAGGTCCCTGAGTCTGCCTAAGCACTCCTAAGCACTCAGTAGATAGCTCTACTGAGCTATCTGGCTGGCCCTTTAATGATGTTTTGTTAGTAAAACTACATATTGTAAAAACAAAACTAGATTAATTTTGACATACTTCATTTAAAATTACGTATTTGTAACTCATCAAAAGGCTCTTTAAACTACAAGAAGGTGGTAACCTCAGAAAGGATCTTTCCCCAAAGTGAAGTCAGAAGAAAGCATGCAATAATAGCCAGGCCTGGTGGTTTACAATCCCTGCATTTCACAGGCTGAGGCAAAAGACAAACTAGCCTTCTCTAACATCCAGTTAGTTTAAAAGCAAGGACAAGCCGGGCGTGGTGGCGCAGGCCTGTAATCCCAGCACTCGGGAGGCTGAGGCAGGAGGATTGTTGTGAGTTCGAGACCAGCCTGAGCTACAAAGTGAGCTTAAGGCCAGCCTGAGCTGCATAGTGAGACCCTGTCTCAAAAAAGACAAAAAAAAAAAAAAAAAAAAAAAAAAAAAAAAAAAAAAAAAAAAAAAAAAA
>PVKA01025539.1:0-10548 GCA_004027165.1 Ctenomys sociabilis | reverse complement strand
AGAAAAATCCTTTGTTATTCTCAAAACAAACAGTAGTTATCCTCATAAAAAAACAGAAAATGTGTAATTTACACAAGACTTCACAGTAACTGGTAGTAGTATGAACTCTATTAGAACTCAGACTAATCTAGTTTGAGTCTGAATTTTTGCCATTATACAACACTGCCTCTCCAAAGCACTCAAGAAAGAAACACTTAAGAAGTGTCTATTGTATGCCAGACACTACAGAAGATGCTGAACAAAGGTGAATTTGTACCCATGTAGTCTTGCCTGAGCCCAAAGATAGAAATGGTAGTTGTACACAAATAGTCCAACACAATGTGGAAAAAGTATGTATAAGATAATATGCATATGAGGGAACGTTAATTCTACAAGGTAGCAAGCAATCAATTTAAGAAAAACTGTTTGGCACATGGTACATATTTTTATTTAGCTACTTCATATAGCTCTTCAACTGAAACTTGAAGGAAAAGAATTTACTAATATTCTCAGGGCACAAAAAAGTTTGCAATGGCACAAAATTTTAAAAGACCATGGTTTTACATTTTTTTTTTTAGACAAGATTTCACTATGCTGTTCAGGTTGGCTTCAAACTAGTGGGGATCCTACTGCCTCAGCTTCCTAGAAAATCTTACTCAGTTTTCAATAAAAATAATAAAATGTTTAAGGGAAAAAATTGCTGGGCACAGCAATTATACACTCCCATATAATCCCAGCACTCAGGGGACAAAGGCAGGACCATCTCAAAACACAAAATCAAAAAGGAAATAAAGACTTATATGTGCAAATGTTAAATGGATTTCTGCACAGAAGAAACAAAAAGGCCTTTATTCCAGACACAAAGTAAGAGAGGACCACATACAATACCAGTAGCTCCTCCCGAGGGTTTATAAGAGCTCTAGACAGAAACAGAGCTTGAGGGGTGGATTCAGACTTACTGAGAGCTGATTGGGGCTTCCTTTCCCCTGGAGGGATAAGAGGAAGTTCTATTCAAGGGTGAGGGGAGAAGACAGGAAGTGATTTAACCTATCAGTAAAGAAATAAAATTTAAACAATTTCGGCTGAGAATGGTGGTGCACTCTTGTTCACATTCCGATCAATGCAAGTTTGAGGCCAGCATGAGCTACATACTAAGTCCAAGTCCAGCCTAACATACACAGCAAGACTGTCTCAAAAAGCCAAAACAAAATATAAATTTGGAGTTTATTCTGCAAGGAATTGAGAACATTTCCTAGAATTTAATCAGGTTGCTATGTTATAAAACTTAGGAATGAAAAAGAAGAGTAAAAGAATGAATGTGGAGGCAGGAATAACCTTTTAGAAAGCTACCACGAACACTACAAGAAACACAATTTGTAGGGCTGGTTGTAGTGGTGCACACCTGTAATGACAACACTCAGGAGACTGAGGCAAGAAGATGACCAACCTGAACAGCATAGTTGCTAAAAAATAAAAAGAAAGCAACACAAACACAGAAAGAGCAACATAATCTATAACTTTTTATTTTCAAACTGTTTTGTCTAATTATACAAGTCAACATTTTGGCTATCTCACAAACATTTGCAGCTTAAATATCCAAAACCAGATTTGTGATTTTTTCCACTGACATAATACGAGTTCCCTGTCCAGTCTCTCCAATGAGCAGTACAACCAGGCAAATAAACCAGCAACCTAGGTTTTCAATATTTTGTTATTTTTTATTGTTATTGTTGTTCAAGATTTATGTATTTTTTTGGGTACAGGGTCTCACTAGAGAGCTTAGACTCACAGTGATTCTGTCTCAGCTTCCCCAACAATGGGATCACAAGTGTACGCCACCAAGTCCAGTTTCAGTGGCCAGCACAGCAAGAGGCTAGCATGGCATGCAGTACCAGGGATCAAACCCAGGTCCTTGCACTTGCCAGGCAGGTGCTTAGACCACCAAGCTATCTCCCCAGCCCTATTAATTTTTTTTTTGTGGGGTTTTTTGTTGTTGTTGTTGAAGAACTAGAGATGGAACCAAGGGCCTTAATGCTGAGCTATATCACCAGCCCTTTAATTTTGAGACAGGAGCTAAGTAAGTTATATAGGTTCCTGCCTCAGCCTCCTAAAATATCTCCATCTGCCTACCTCACCAAACTAAATCCATTTATTATTCATTATCCTTCAATTATATCAAATCTATCCATTTTCATTCCTATTGCCAAGACATAATTCAAATGGAATACTCTAACAGCTCTTGACTAGATTCCCTCACATTTTGCTTAGTATTATTATACACAGATAAATTAGGTATAAATATAGTAGGCACTCAAGACAGGACTGGGCCCTCAAGGGAATAGTGCTTAAAATGAGAATGTACCAAAACTGCCTAGAGGCACATCACAAGATTAAACTCACAAGGTACAGATTTACATGCTTCTTTAAGAGATAAGCTTGAGATCACAGATAGGTTCTGCCCCAGTACAAACTGCTAAATTATCGTGGTCCTGATCCAACTCAGCTGAATCCCCAAAACAGCTTACTTTCCCAATGACCCCTTCCTCCTCCTTCACACTCCAGCCCTGGATAAAACTTCCTTTTACCTTTCCCGCCCACACAAGGGAGCCTCTAATCAGCTTGTGGTGTGTCATGGAAGCTGCCTCACAAACTCTGCCCTAACAAAAGTCCATAGTCTCATCTGTCTCAAGACAGAGGATCTCCCCATCTCCCTGCCCTCAATCCTCTCCGTGTCTTGAGTTAATAAAGGCTCCCTTGCACCTTTATTTCTGCTTCTCTGTCACCACCAAAAACCTACCAACAGACATTACTCCCTCTGAGATTTCCCATTATCTCATTAGATGGGGGCTGTATTCTTCCACCCATGAAGATTTAAGACAGGACTATAAGTTACAGACTATGGACCAAGATTAATGATGTCATCCATATGTCCTTGTTACCAGTAAATCAGTCTACCCAAGCAACTGTACTTACAGTTTTAGTGGCCAATCATAATTTCAACCCATGTGTGCACATCTTGTGATTTTACTCTATAAAACTTCCTTTGAGAAGTGTGCTCATTGGTAACCCACTTTCTGAGTTCCCTACTGTCTTTTTGAGAGGCTATCTCTCCCTCAAAATTTCCTTCTCTTAACCTCTGTTGTTCCTCAAAATTCAGTGTTTGGTTTTGAGGAGTACAAATGCCACATCAGACATTAGGATAGAGTGAGAGTTAGAAAAATTTTGTTTTACTTGGAGTTCCTTTCTCAGTATTACCTGGCCTCAAGTATAAGTCGTAATTATTATTAATTAATTTTGTTAGTTAATTAAGTTAATTTTGTCTCTCCATAGAACCATCCCATAATAATCTGCATAAAATTAGATCCAAGACTATCTTGGTTATTTATTGCTTTACTTCAAGCAGTCTAGATCTAATATCTAATATAGTTACATACAAAGGAGCTGAGCTACCTCTTTTCCTTCATTCAAGTGTAAACTTTATACTACACTAATGATTACCCATGCTTCCATAATTCTCAAACAGGAGAATTGTGTAAACTGCTTTCCTCCTCTCTATTCAACCATAAACCTAACACCATCCAAATGATTTGTCCACTTTAAATTTTAGGAAGCCCCTAACATTGCTGACAACAGTGAGACAGTGGGAACCATGTTAGGTCAATGGTGTCTGGCCCGATAAACACTGGAAGCCTAAATTATTGAGTCCCTTTTTCCTTCTACCCTTATGTTTCTTTTTCCCTTTTCTGCCCTTTTTGCTTCTACCTGATCCTACTGCTACCACCACAGCAATAAACACAGCTACTTCTTACTATACACTAAAAGGTGTATACTTGGCAGTTCTTCAAACTGCCAAGTATACACACAAAAACCTCAACTATTCTGGGTCCCCTCAACTATAATACATGTACCTAATCAACAGAAATAAGAAAATTAAAACACACACACCAGGCACTACTTCAGTGCTTTACATACATTAAACAATTTAATCCTAACAAAAGCCTCTAAGGTAGGTATTTGACTTTTTTTTCTTTGAGATAGCGTCTCACTATGTAGTTCAGGCTAGTCTTCAACTTGACTAGGTTTACCACTGAGATTATAGGCCTGTGCCCATCACACCGAGCTTTCAAGTAGGTACTGTTATTATCTCAAAGTTCAGCTAAGGAAATTGAAAAGAAAGGTAAACCAAATTTTGCCCAAGGTCACACAACAGAAATCAACACAACCTGAAATGAAACTGATTCCAGGTCCCACCTCATGTTTGTCTACTACTTCTCTTAATGCTCAAAAAAAAATTTTTTTGGACCAAACAAATGAGATAGAGAATAAAAAAAAAAAAAAAGAGAGAGAATACACACCAGGAACTGATTAGATACATACATAGACAGACAAGACAGACAGACAGATTTGAGTCATAGCTCAGCTTGATGGCTCATGCATGTAATCCTAGTGTTTGGGAGGCTAAGGAGGGAGAATCAATACAAGTCTGAGGCCAGTGTGGATAGTGAGACCATTGTAAAAAAAAACAGAAAATGAGAATGTTGTATTGAGCTGGCTGTGGTGGCACACGCCTGTAATCCCAGTACTTGGGAGGCTGAGGCAGGAGGATTGTTGTGAGTTTGAGACCAGCCTGAGCTACAAAGTGAGTTTAAAGCCAGCCTGAACTGCATAGCGAGACCCTGTCTCAAAAAAAACAAAGAAAGAAAATGTTGTATTGAATCCTCAGAACATAGAAAAAGAAGAAATAAAAGATATTGAAGAATCAGGATATAGCTCAGTGGTATAGTATAGTACATGCCTAGAATGAGGCCCTGGGTTTAAACCCTAACAACACACACAATTGGTATTTATTCAATAATATTCATTAACTATCGTTGTTTTTTGACTCTGTATCGCTGTGTAATTCAGGCTGGCCTTGGAATTCATTATGTAGCCCAGGCTGGCCTCAAACTCAATCTTCCTGCCTTACCCTCCTGAGTGCCAGAATGACATATGTGTGCCAGCACATCTGCCATATCAAGTTTTAAAACATTACTAAAAAGCAAAGAAACATGATTCCACAAAAGCATGTCATTGTTTAGGGAGACATCTGTAAATATAACAGTACTTTGAGTGGATAATAGCATTGTACATCACATTGATTTTTCTTTTATGCACTTTCTCATACTTTAAGTATACTATGTGTTATGTACATGGTAAAGAACAGTTTAAAGAAGGAAATAGTTGCCATCTTTGTCACTAAAATCTTGGAACAGAATTTTGTTTCTTTTTGACCATGTGTCTAGCACATATTAGGGAGACTAATAAATGTTTGAAAAACAGGGTCAGGAGTGGTTATGAGTGCAGGAATCAAATGACATGGATACAAATCTACAAAATGTACTGATTAGGTGTCTTAGGCGTTCAAGTGTTATTTAACTTCACTGAGCCCCAATTTCTTCAACTGTAACACAAAACTGGGTTGTAGGTGTAGCTCATGGTACAACACATGCTTAACATGTGCCAAGATCTGGGTTTGATCTCCTGCAACAAATAAATAAATAATAATACTGTTTGAGGCAGGAAAAAAATGTACTAAATATACGAAATGATAAAATGAAGCCCATCTTTAGTATATGTTTACTTGATTTACACTGTAATAACGTACGAAAAGGGGAAAACAAAACTAAGCTTCCATGCAAGACTGTCGATAAATTATCCTGGAAAAGAACTCTTGCTGGGCTGGGGGTTTAGCTCAGTGGCACTGCACCTGCCTAGCGAGCCTGAGTCTGATTCCTGATACCTGCTCCAGGCATCACCACTCCCAAAGGAACTTTTCTTTAGCATGGTAGAGGCCCTGGGATCAATTCCCACACACACACACACACACCAAAAAAAAAAAAAAAAAAAAAAATCCCACCAGCATTAAAAAGCTAGAAACACCACTTTGGTAGATTGGCTGCAATTTATATCATATCGTTTTATCTAAAAGAATTATATTAGTATTTACTGTAGTAAACACCACATATAACTACTGGTAACAGACTTATTAGTACTTCAGAAAAATAATGGAAAGAGAAAAAAACACGCTTTTGGAGGCAGGGTCTTGCTATGTAATTCAGGCTGGCCTTGAACTCACTATGAAGCCCAGGGTGGCCTTGAATTCTGGGATAGGCTGATTTAACCTCTGAGGAGTGCTGGGGTTTACAGGTGTACCCTACCTGGTGCACATGTTTATTTTAAACTAAAGGTAAAAGAAAGTAAGGATACTAAGTACATGAAACATGTCTAAGGAATTCTTAGCCAAATCCAGCCAAAGATTGAAAGAACCAGTAAGGTTACCATTAGTTTTAGTTGACCTCTCCCTCACTACTTTCAGACATGGAATCTTTTTGAGCACTGCTCTACCACTTAAAGTATGGTATAGTGCCTACTACAATGTAAGTGCTCAATAAACATTTACAAGATTATAAGGATAAAGCAAAAATTCTATCCTACATGTGGAGTGAAATGAGACATGCTGCTGAAGGGTTTGACTCCTCCCTTTAGCGGTAACGGGTTCTAAACTGGTTTCTCCAGCCACTATAAGACCTTTTAGTGATATCAATATCAGTAAAAATGATAGGAAGAGTTTAAGGGAGAGGCACCAGGTTTGAGGTAAGGCCTTTCTCTGCTAATTCCTGCAACTCCTTTACTTGAGATTTACTTGGGACCTCAAACTGAATGAGTTGACAGAACACTGTCAAGACGGTACCTCGAAGAAGCATTAAGTAGAACCTCATTTGCCAAGCTTGAAGTACTTAGGCTGTACGCACCCAAATTAAAAAAAAAAAAAAAATTCTTTACCCATAAATGTTGTGCAGTATAGTTGACACCTTGTCGTCACTTGTTTGGTGGCCGAGTTACTAAAAAAAAAAGTAAATAGAACTATCTATGATTATCTGTATATACATCAACCTGATATTGTGCCAGACAGGAAGGAAAATGGGACTCTAAGATTTGGGCCTTAGCGGTTGGGAATTTGGCTCATTAACTACATCTAGTCTTAAAATTTAATTAAATTCCGTTCAATTTTCTATTCTACACACAACTTGCCCTGCACACTACCCCGCCGACCCCTATACCTTGCGTATTCGAAGCAGAGCCTCCAACTCCCGCCACAGGTTTGGAATGTGTCCACCCCTAAGCGGATGTGACGTTTCAAGAGACGAATTGAAAGTAAGACAGTTCAAATACTCTAATATAAAAAAAAGCTATCGTGTTCTGAGAAAATTCCGGACCTTTCCCTTTTCCTGTTAGGGTGGTGAAAATGATTCACTGCACACTTAAGAACATGCATTCCCAACACTCTTTCCAAACTTCTCCACGCCTTTATCCTCCAAGAAGGCAGCACGAGTACCTCCCAGAGACTACAATTCCCTTCAAGGTTTGGGGGTAAAACAAACAAATAAAGGGCATAAAGGGAAGCAAAGCACTTTGGGAATTGTAGTCCAATTAGGCTAAAAAGAGCAGTCAACCCCCCCGCCTTCCGGCACTCGGGCTGGAGAAATCAGGTGTGCAGTTTAGAACCCGTTACCGCTAAAGGGAGGAGTCTAACCCTTCAGCAGCCTGTCTCATTTCACTCCACATGTAGGATAGAATTTTTGCTTTATCCTTATAAAACACTATGGATATTCTTTGAAGCCATAACAGCAGTCTTTCCAATGTCTTCAGCCAGGAAAAACTCCCGGAACTCCCCCACCTCTAAGTCCAGCTCGTGGGAAAAGGAGGCTCTTTCACAAGTGGGCAAAATGGCTGTCCTCCTAGTCTTGCCATTGGTTGCCTTTTGCGTCCTTCAAGGGCGGTTACTTAACATGGATTGGTTAATTTTCCTTTGGGGGTGGAGCAAGATTGGCAGGGCTCTCTCCGGCCGGGAGAAGATCAAGAGGTGGAGAGGAGGTCATTTTCACAGTCGTGATTGGACAGTATTAGTGTCACTCTACTAATGTACAGCCTATGAAGGAGTCGGCTGCCCTGAAAGAGAGTGAAGGGGCCGGGCTACTGCGTGGTGGGAAGGGGCGGGATTCTGCCGCCGCGGTTGCCGCTGGAGCCGGTGTCCGGGCTGGTGATGGGGTTAATTTCCTTTAGTAAGACTGTTTCTTGTACCCACCCAGACCCGCCGTCGCTCCGTTGCGCCGCGCTCCAACCGCCTCCTCCTCCTCAATAACGCGGGTAAGAGATGCCCTCCCCTCCCCCTCCAGCTCCCCGGGAATAACACGCCTCGCTCCCCTCCCCCGCCCGCCAACCGGTAGCGCTAACGGAGCTGGAGGCAGGCAGGGGAGAGATGTGTGTGAGAAGGTGGCCTTCCGCGGTGAGCAGTCTGTGCTCCAGCCTGGGTTCTACCGCAGTTGCCAGTCCTCTGGGAGGTCGGGTTCTGAAGGAGCCAGGCTCTCCTGGCCCGCTGCAGCCTTGCAGTTGCAGCCACTACCTTGTGCCCACCGCCCCCACCCGGGGGCCATGTGCAAAGCAAACCCCTCGAGGCCTAGCAAAGGAGGCAGGGGAAAGGTTCCCGAGTCCTTGCCATGGCTGCTGCCGCTGCTGCTCTTGCAGCCCCAGGGACTGGGTAACCAGCCACAGCAGGCCTGCCAGGAGCGGGTGCTGTGATCTGTTCTGCTCTCTACGGTGGCTGGCGCCGGTACCCGGGGCTGGCTGCCCGCCCTACGGCCGCAGCCCTGGCCTTGCTCCGGAGAATTCTCAAAAAGGAAACGAGACCTTCCGACCGGTTGGTAAAATGTAGGTGTATCTTGCCTGTGGTACATGAAAAAGCACAACTAGAACATTAAAAAGAAAGTTGAATGACAGTCCGACGGTCCCCTGGGATCAGATTTGCACGCGTTATTATGCTTGAGCCTTAGGTTGCCCTCCTAAATCATCTTGTGTTTGAAGTTTTTGGTTGTTTTGTTGTTTTCCCGTCTTTGGCTATGATATTCAAAGAAATCAGTGTTCTTTGAGCTTACTTTTATAAAGAAACGTAAAATTGCTTGCGGTTCTTACGCCTGAGGTGTAATTGTCCTGGGATAGTGAACTAAGTAAGGGTGAAGAGATGTTTTCCTAAGTAGGCTTAGTAAGTAACAATGCTCTAATAAAATTTTTCAGAGAAAAAGTAACATCTTCAAGGGTTACAGTTTTCCTAATTCTAACTTTGAAGAAATCCTTTACTTTTGACTTAAATGTCATTGATTAACAAGAACATTTGTGTAATTAAAAATGGTCAAAGTCAAACTTCAAGTACCACCTATTTATAACATTTGAGTCAGTAAGACCTATGAAATACTTAGTAGGGTAGCTGGGGAGATAGCTCAGCAGCTTAAGCACCTGCCTGGCAAGTGCATGATCCTGAGTTTGATCCCCATTACTGGAAAGAAAAAAATTTGGCAAGAGTAACTGGACGGTCATCAGTTTTTTAAAATATGGCGTATTTAGCTCTGTTTCAGGGCAGCCTCATTAGATGTTGGGTACTCATCATACCATCTTGACGCCCTAACCCCTTGCTGTGTGGTTCAGGCTGGCCATAAGGTCACTGTGTGGCCAATTCTGACCTCAGACTCACAAGTGTTCCTTCTGCCTCAGCCTCCACAGTGGAAGCTCTGGGGCCATATCTGAATAAACTTGGGCTCTGAAAAAATATCCAAGCTCGATCTGTTGCATCATTTGTTTGGCATTTGAGAAGACTACTAGCTTAGTAATAATCCCTGTTTCATAATTAACATAAACTTAATACATTCAAAACTAAGAAATAGGATATGTGTTAATATTTTTAAAAATGGCATACATAGCTTTGGAAGGCAGGTTCTCTCAGCTCCTCGCAGAGTACCCATAGCATGTATTGCCCAGAGTAATAGTTTCTCAAACTTGGTGGTTAATTGTTAAATTATACAATTGTACTCTTCAATGTGTATTATATGCAGAAAAGACTGATGGTAATATAGCAGATTTCTACTTGGACCCATTTCTGAGTCTCAGTTTAGTTTCTCCATCGGTAAATGGAAAGTGCTGAATTTATGGAGTGGTAAAGATTAAAGTATATAAAGCCCCTAGCATTGTGACTGACACATAGGTAATTGTGGCATTTAAATACTAATCACTATTTTCATGCCTTTTTCAAAAATGAATTTGTTCTTATACACAGGTTATTGTAGCCTCAAGAAGTTGTTATTGAGGAATACTATGGGAGTATTTCATTTGATGACTTAAGTAATTATAATTTGTTAAAATAATTTGTTGCTAGCTATTTGGAAGCAAAAGACAAATGGGAAAGTGGTCATTGGATACAGAAGAGTTACCTTATAGAAGATTCTTTGACCTGTGAATTAAAATGTAAATGTGAAATATATTTCAAATCTGGAATAAGAAATTAGCGTATTCCACGTTGTAACATTAAGTTACTGTAATATGTTTTAAATTTTAGAGCCGGGCGTGGTGGCGCATGCCTGTAATCCCAGCACTAGGGAGGCTGAGGCAGGAGGATTGTTGTGAGTTGGAGACCAGCCTGAGCTACAAAGTGAGCTTAAGGCCAGCCTGAACTGCACAGTGAGACCCTGTCTCAAAAAAAGA
>PVKA01025538.1:0-32781 GCA_004027165.1 Ctenomys sociabilis | reverse complement strand
CCTCCTCCTCCTTCCCTTCCTCTTTCTTGTTTTCCTCCCCCTACCGTCTCCCCCTCCTCTTCCCCTTCTCCTTCTCCTTTTCTTCCTCCTCCTCCTCCTCCTTTTTTTGGATGGCCAGCTCAGGCCGCCCTGGGGGTGGGGCTGGAGCATCGTGTGGTGCTGGGGATTGAAACACATCCCTGAGTGCTTGCTTAAGTGGGCGCTTAGGCCACTGAGCTTCCTCACTAGCCTTTCTCTCTTCTTTTTAGTGTTTTTGAGACATTTTCTTGCTATGTAGCCCTGATCCTCCTGACTCAGTTTCCTAGTGCTTGGATTAAAGCTGTATACTACCACGCCTAGCTT
Source organism: Ctenomys sociabilis (assembly GCA_004027165.1). Classification (NCBI taxonomy): domain Eukaryota; kingdom Metazoa; phylum Chordata; class Mammalia; order Rodentia; family Ctenomyidae; genus Ctenomys; species Ctenomys sociabilis. Next base: position 32,439 of record PVKA01025538.1, on the reverse strand, counting down.
TATAAATTATATTTTTAAGGACCTAGTCTTTAGAACCCCAGCATCATGAGCAGCTGGGATTACAGGTGCATGTTACCACACTCAAGTTAATGAATTATTTTTAAATACCTGTCTGTGTCTGTTTTTTTGATAGTTTCACTGTGCAGTTGAGGCTGGCCCTGAATTCACTTTGTGGCCCAGCTGGGCTCCAACTCACAGTGATCCTCCTGCCTCAGCCTCCCAAGTTCTGGGATGAGGTGTGTGCCACCTTACCAGGCTAAGTACCTTTGATTAATGGTGTTTTTCCGTGGCCTCCAGGCACTGCTTACTGGAGGTTAGGCAGGCTAATTTGCTATATTGGATCCAAAGACCCCGGCAGGAGGCTGTGTCACTGGCCTTGGGTGGCTGGACCTCCAGCTGCCTTCCCACACCATTTATTGAGAGGGAAACAACAGTCTCAAGCTGGTGGAGAGCACAGAGACCACTGAGCTCAGCTACCTCCCCTCCCAGACACAAGAATGCAGGCTTTGATAGGCAGGGGGCTTGCAAGGGCAGGCAGAGCACACGCTTCAGTTGGAGTCGAACCTCCCACATTCCAGACCTTTACTCCTACTGGGCTTTGCTGCTAGACAAAGGCTTCAACTTTGAAGTTTGGCTTTTAATCTGGGTAAAAAGCATTGGGTACGATGACTAGAGAAAAGACTTCCCAGGGACACCGAAGAAAAGAAAGAGATTGGCGAGTGCACAAATGTCCTGGATTGTCACTCTCCACACACTAATTGAGGAAGGCATAGGTCGGTTGTTTCTGCCACATAACGTAGGAGTGACAGGTGTGGCCCCTGGTCAATAAGACCTGCACTTGAGCCTGAGACTATAGAAGGAGAGGTAGATATGAGTAATGAGAGCAGAGAGAAAAAGACTGTTAGATAGGTAAGCATTTCACACAGCATAGTCCACAGGATTGTGATTTGCTGTCATGAGACAAAAGAATCTTGAGGTCAAATAAATTGTGGAAGCTGGTTTAATTCCAGTCAGACTATAGGCCTTGTCAGAGCGGTTACTGCACGCATTATAGATTTCTTTGGGAGACATTTTTTTTTGACAGAACCGGGGATTGAACTCAGGCCCCTGTGCTTGCCAGGGAAGTGCTTATTCCACTGAGCCATCTCCCCGGCCCCTAGGAGACATTTAAAATGCAAAATTTCCCAGATGTTTGTGTCCAGGAGTAATGTCATGGGTCTCAGGTTCCTTGGAATGAACTTTTCATTCTAATGAACCTTTTCTAATATTCTAATTTTACAAATGAGAACACAAAGATTCTAAGACAGAGCTGGCTTGTCCTATGTCACACAACTAGTTTGTGGTGGAACCAGGACTCACTTTTGCAGACAGAAATCCAAACCATAGGTCTCCTCCTTGTCCCTGCAGTGTCCCTGGTACTTAGGGTTGTGTCTCTAATTGGCAGGGCGCAGTTACTGACACACAATAGCTCTGTGCTTTATGCTAGTTTTTTTTTTTTTTTTTTTTTTTTTTCACATGGTCTTAATTAAAACCCTCAGGGATAGGCACTGTTATTATCCATTTTACAAAATGGTAAATGATAACACAAAGAAAAAAAAAAGTGGTAAATGAGGGGTCAGCCAAATAGCTCAGGAGATTAAAGTGCCTGCAAGCAGGTGCAGGGGCTGGGGGCTTGATCCCTAGGCCTGCTGGGCCAGCTACGCCCCCTGGGGCAGATCACTATGAGTCTGATATAGCAGTGAGACCCTGAACACCCTATAGACCCTTCCCTAAGATATATATAAAGGTGGTAAGTGAATTGTGAAATGCCTGAGATTTCACTTTACTAGAAAGCTCACCATTTACTGTGTTGCAGGGTGTCTGCGATCAGGACACAGAGGCTTCTGGATCAGTGACACGGGCCACCTAAGAGTCCTGCAAGGTAGCACCAGGCCCTGTCGGGGTGAGTTCCCTGCTGGCCAGTGTCTGCTGGGTGGTGTGATGTGGGCCCCCACGTTCACTGCACAGCTGTGGGTTGCCTGGGGGAGAGGAGCCCTGAAATTAAGAAACAGGTGACCCATCCGGCTCCTCAGGAGAGAGTGAAGTTACTCACCACCTTGGAATGTAAGTCAATATTTTCTGAGGGAAGGGGAGGGAGGAGGTTTATTTTTACTACCCTAGGCCACATGTTCAGGAAGTGTATCTCCAGAGACTTCTCCGGAAATGGTCACTGTCTTTAGCTTGCGAGGCTGTTGGTAATTCAGACAGATCCCACTGCTCATAAAGAAGGTCCAGTCATACAAAAATCTGAGAGCTCTGGGGAGCCTTACCTCTCAGCAATATATGCAAATGGAGCTTAGCATAAGAATGATTTTAACCCTGGGCACGTGGTAGTATGAGGAAAACTAATTAATGGATGGGTGACGTAGGCAGACACTTCCTATTACCGATGTGGTTGTAATTAATGTTTGTTAGAAAAATGGTTGAGTGATGCATTCTTTGTGCAGTAACAGTCTCAGACCTGTGTGTTCCTGATTCCTTTCATTTTGGCAAAATTTTGTCAACCTGAGGCTCAGGGACATGCATTTTGGGTCTTGCTAATCTAATGCAAATTTGTTGAATCAACAAGCCTCTATTGCTGCTATGGCTAAAAGACTGCTTCTCTTCACAAAGCAAGATAAAGGGGAGTTTTTGCCAGAACTAGATTAATTATCTTATTTATTTATTTTTTGTGGCTGGCTCAGCCAGCTCTGGGGGTGCAGCATGTGGTGCTGGGGATCGAACCACGGTCTCTGTGCTTTCCTAAGCTTGTCTAAGCAGGTGCTTTAGACCGCTGAGCTGTCTCGCTGGCCAGAGGTTAGTTATTAATATAAACTCCATAGTTATCAAGTCGTTGCATTCTTGACTTGCATTTCTGGGGAGGTTTCCTTGGGGTTAAACAGACAGAGGAGTCGCTGTGCTTTTCTTTCCCTTGGGGACGTATCTCTCCTTGCTCATGAAGTCTTTCTGAGTACAAAGATTAGTCAGAAGCATGGTTTCCACCCTCCAAATGACAGGCTTTGCATGAAAAAGTTTGTAGTTCTACTTTTTAAAAATAAATTTATTGAGGGCTGGCCAGATGTCTCAGTGGACTAATGCACCTTCTTAGGCAGAATGCAGTGGCCAGGGTTCGATCCCTGCTGTGCCGTGCTGAACCCATCCCCATGGTGAGCTGAGATGGCGACTGAGTCTGGGCGTGGTGGCACACACCTGTAATCCCAGTGCTTGGGAGGCTGGAAGCAGGAGGATCGCTATGAGTCTGATCTGCATAGTGAGACCCTATAGATCCTGTGCTAAATACAAAAAAGAAAAGAAAAGAAAACAAAAAAACCAAAGCCAAAAATCCTTAAAAAGACAAACCCCAAAATCCCCTCAAAATAACTATTATTCATATATTACACACTTCTCTCAGTTAAAGTATACACTTCAGAAGTGTTTAATTTATTCATAGAATTATTATTGGCAGAACTGGGGATTGAACTCAGGCCCTTGTGCTTGCCAGGGAAGCACTTATTTCACTGAGCCTTCTCCCTGGTCCCTATTCATAGAATTATGAAGCCATTGGTATTTAATATTTAAACACCTCACACACATCTCTAGGAACAATCCTACGTTCTTTAGCAGTTATCCTCCATTCCCCTCCCCTTCTTCCCCTCAAATTCTAGACAATCCCTAGTTCACTTTGTTTCTATAGCTTTGCCTGTTTTGGACTGACTTCCTTGCCTCCTTCCTTTTTTTTTTTTTAATTTTGTTGGGGGGCATACAGGGAATTGAACTTAGGACCTTATGCTTGCCAGGCAGGCACTGTTCCACTGAGCCATATCCCTGCCCTCTCCTTCCTTATTTTTGGTGGTTCTAGGAGTTGAATTTAGACAGTACTGAATTAAATCCTCACCCCCTTCTTTCTTTAAAAATTAAAAAAAAATTTTTTTGGGGCAGAGTCTCACTGAGTTGCCTGGGCTGGCAGGCTTGGGATCAGCCTGCCTCAGGGTCCTGAGTAGCTGGGAGGACAGGTGTGCATCACCATGATCTACTGGACCTTTCATGTAGATGGAGTCATGCCAAACGGAGACTTTTATGGTTGCCCTTTAAGCATGAATCACGTTAGTTCCTTCTCACGGAGCAACTACAAATGTGAGGAAATATTTACTGTCTGTTTTTAGTGGCTTAAATGTTGGGCCCGTGTGACCCCGAAGCAGACTAAGTGATCTCTTTCCTGGCTTTGCCAAAGTTGATTAATTACAGAAATATTATCTTAATTCTTTCTCCCTGCAGCCTGATAGGCTCTCACAGCCCCACTTAGGCTTTAGCAATTTGCCTCTGTAGAGAACCTGTGTCTGACTGCAGTACCCACTGGCACGTCAGACGGGTTTGCTGAGGATACTTCACCTGCGCTTTACTCTAAATGCTTGGACGCCACCCACGTGAAGACTCCACCCCAGATGAGGGGGCACGCGTGGGCAGAGAACCTGCTGGTGATTAAAGTTCTGACCAGGTCCATGGGAACAAAATAGTTTGGATGCAGTATCTGTGAAATGGCATTTCAAACCCACAAAGAACAAACTCATTGCTTAACTCCCCTAGTTATTTTTTTTTTTTCCCTTTTGCTGAACACCTATGTTTATCACGCGGAGGCCTCTGGGCTTGTCCGTGTTGCCTGACCTCTCCCCAGCAATGGCTGTGCGGATGTGGTGCTACCCCCTGCTGTGTCTCTCCCATCATTTTGTCCTTGGTGGCTGGACAGGTCAGCTCTGTGCACTGCATGTGCTGTGCTTGCCTGTCTCCCTCTTCAACAAAACCCCACTGGTCTTTTTGGCTTAAGCTTAAGCGTCACTCCCTTCTGGAGTCTTCCTCAATTTCCTGTCCTTAGAGGTTTCTTTGGGAAAATCATGGCCACAGTATTTTGCAGGTCCTGTCATGAAAGGGAAGAATCCATTTCCCTATCTCTTAAATCCTCAAATTTCTTTTTTCTTTTTTTTTTTTTTTTTTGTCTTTTTGAGACAGGGTCTCACTATGCAGTTCAGGCTGGCCTTAAGCTCACTTTGTAGCTCAGGCTGGTCTCGAACTCACAACAATCCTCCTGCTTCAGCCTCCCGAGTGCTGGGATTATAGGCCTGCGCCACCACGCCCGGCCAGAGCCTTGAATTTCTGTTTTCCTATCCTTGGAATTCACGCAGACCTTACAGTTTATTTATTTATTTAGGAACTGGGGACTGAACTCAGGCCCTTGCTCTTCCTCATGAAGGGGGAAATTGTGTCTGCACACCTCTGATCTCCAGAGCCAGGAAGAAAAGCACCTATTTGGGTGCTGGTGTTATGTTTGCCTTAAATAAGCTCCCTTTCAGCCTGAGCCAAACTGAGCACTTCCGGCTTATCTGGCCTGAAGGCCCTGAACTTCCTATCTCTGGTTGATAAAATTCATCTTAAAATATTGTTAAGAATGGAAGGCTGAGGTGAGGCTCAGGACAGAGTGCCTGCCGAGCCCATGCAAGGCCAAGGGGATCCGGCTCCATCAGCTGACAAAAACCGAGACAGAACACACTGATTTGCTGTCTGTAACGGTCCTGGGACCAGAAGCGGCATTCTCCATGACAGAATTGTAAGTCGGAGGTTCTTTCAAACTAAGTACCTACAGTTCTAAATCACTTCGGTTAAGAACATTTTTCATATAACTAACACAAAAACAAAACGTACGCAATGTGAGGTGTTTGAATTGCTGTTGTGAGGCACAGTGCGTCTTCTATGCTACTCGAGAGAATTCATGCTGCCTAGAATTTCCCATCCCACCCCATTCATTCCACTCCATCCCCCACCTCCCACCAGGGCTTCTGTTCAGTGGGAGACACTACTTGGCAAAATGCTTTAATTCCCCTGGATTCTAATTTCTTTCCAGAGAACCAGATATTCTTGTTCTTCCAGTTCGCTGGGAGATGCGGGCAGTGGAGAGAAGGGATCTGGACTGGGATAAATGCGGGTTTCGGTTTCTTCTCTAGCACGCGGTAGGTGCATGGCAAGGGGGAGGGGCGGGAACCTCCCTGCAGAGCCCAGAGTGCAAAGGGTGGGGTCAGGCTGCCGCCAGCCAGAGAGGGGCTCTGCGACTCCAGCCCTGCTGCCCACCCCCGCAGTCCTGGGTGTACTCGGTGTGAGCCCCACGTGGCAGGCGCGGTGGATCTGGACCCGGAATCGTTAACTATAGGACAACCGCGGTGACTTCTGTGTTTAAAATGGGCAGTGAGGGACACGGGTGAGGCGCCTCTCAATTTTGAGGCTGTGCAGAGCCCTTCTCGGAGTGGACACCTTTTGTAGGTGTGTGTCTGCGGAGCAGCCCTATCTGGGATTGGGGGAGCCCCAGCACCTTACGGGGGCAAGAGCCACACCCATACTGAGGTTGGTTCACTGAGGTTGGGTGAAGGAGGCACAGGCAGCCAGCGCGGAAGTGCGTGCTGGAAGCGGCGGTGGAGCGGTCTGGCTCTCATCCTGAGGTGGTTCCGGGCCGGACACCCCCTCGTCCAGCGGCGCAGCCTCGGGGCGCGCTGGCTTTCCTAGACATGCGCGGGCGCCGGGTGGTCGGCGTAGCATCCGCAGGCCGACACTGCCACCTTGCGGTGAGGTCTCAGATTGCGCCCTCCGAGGCGCAAGGAGATACTTGGATTGCCTGTGGACCACTTTCTCTGACTCTGAAAGAGAATTAAACTCTTCCTCCTCCACCTTTTTTCTCTTCCACCTCTTCCTCTCCCCCCTCCCCCTCCACGCCCCCTCCCCGTTCTTCTTGTTCTTGTTCTTCTTATTCTTGTTCTTCTTTTTTTAAAAATGTATTTCATACAAGGTCTCACTAAGCAGTTCGGACTCGTAGCGAGTCTCCTGTTTTCAGCCTCCCTGGCGCTGGGACTGCAGGCGTGGGCCACCATGTCCGGTTTGAGAATTAAGCTATTCTTTGGGAAAACAATTTTTAAAAAAAATGTATAAATTGAGGCAAAGATGGGTATATTCTGGGTCAAGATGTGTTATTTAGCTGTGCTGGAGATGGAACCGAGAGCCTTGTACATAATAGGCGAGCGTTCTTCCACTGAGCTACATCTGTAGCCGGCTGCATTTACTTTTACATTTACAGAAACCTTACAAAGTGGCAAGTCGCTTGAAGCCATCGTCCCACACCTCTGACAAACCCGTTAATTCTGCCTTTCATTGTGCTTATTTAAGGAAAGAAAACCTCAGAGTTTTATAATACAGACTTACACACAGCCAAAAAGGACCAAGGTCAACTTTTCTATCTGCATTTTTACTTGAAAGTCCTAACACAGCCACGTGATAATTGTAAAGAAGAGAAGATAAGATAAGGTGAAGGTTGTTTCCTGCTTCACATCTGCCTCTCTATCTCAGGGAAACCAATATGAGTTTGTTATGGTTTGTGTCTCGTTTGTCCCCCCTAAGCCTCATGCAGTCATGGGGTGGCTTCTAGAGTTTGTGATTAATTCATGATCCAATGCTGGGATTATGGGTGTGAGTGCTGCATCGCCCTGGGTCAGATAATCTGCATACAAATGTTAGGAGAGGAGGGGGCTTGCTAGCTGTAGCACCCATGGCCCCTCCTTTTGCTCTTTGCTGTTTTCCACCGCTCTGAGCTGCTGCCCTCTGCCGTGTGCCCCTCTGCCTTGGAGCCCGCTGAGTATGGACTAAAACCTCCACTAACTGTGAGCTAAATAAACCTTTCCTTCCCTGATTTTGGGTGTCAGATATTTTGTCCCAGCAATGAGTGAAAAGTAACCAAGACAGAGTTGTTCCTTCTAGATTACAGGTGGATACAAACCTCATATTTATGCAGTAAGGATGAACCTGAGTTTACAGAGCTGTGAAACAGGTATACTTTATTTTTAGAAAAAAATTATATTTTGAGCCTATATCTCGAAGGTTGGTGGTAGTTATAACTCCAGTCATTTAAAATTTTTATTTTATTTTTTATCTTTTGGAGACAGGGTTTCACTATGCAGTTCAGGCTGTCCTTACCTCACAGCAATCCCCCTGCCTCAGCCTCCCAAGTGCTGGCATTACAGGTGTGTGCCACCATGCCTGGCCTACCTCCAGCCATTCCATATGTTATAATTTGGGGGCCCGCTGAGGAGATGTTTGCCTCTTCATCATCCACCCTCCAGGGAACCTGAGACATCTCCATCTTCTGACCTTCTGGATGGTCCCCCGTCACCTGCTCGGCATGCTTGGGCTGTCAGACTCCACCAACCTTCCTCATGCATCTGTTTGCATAGACATGCTGCTGGGCTTAGGTGCTGCAGCCTTTGGAGCACCCCTGTGGGGCACAGGGGTCCTTCCTCGCCTCCCTCCCTCTCCACCTCCTCCCACAGCTCTGTCCCTGCAGGCCACCTCCTTTTTCTTTTCTCTGCCATCTCCCCAGAATGAAAAATTCAGAGAGGAATTTTGTTTCCCTTCTCTCCTGCTTCTTGCAAAGTAGCCCTGAGGATCCTGGACCCCTAGTCCTCTTCTTCTGTGGCTTACAGCTCAGATAAAGCAACATTTCTGCTTCGCAGTGTTTTTTGATGGGGCAAAGGAGACTCCATTTTATGGGAGAGTCACTTATTTACTTAAACTATAGATAAATTCACTCTGTCACCACCTCCCATGCAGCTAATCATAAATCAACTTAGAGAAAATCTGGGACATAAAATAGGAACAATAGTTAGAACAACAACTTGGGAAATATTAAACTGCACTGCTGCGTAACAGGCAGGTGGCTGACAGTGTCTGAGAAATGTAAGCCTTATGGAAATGGTGTGCTGCTCCTACAAAATTCCCAGAAATGAGGTAGTGTGATTACCAGAGCCACCAGGAAACTCTATAACCTGGAGGTGAGGTCCGAATGGGTTGTGAAGTCCTGACTCGAAGGTCCAAGATGGCAGTCTGGGGCCAGGGAGATGGCTCAGTAGAACAGGTGCTTCCCTGGCAAGTGCGAGGGCCTGAGGCCAATGCCCAGTCCCACCCCCAAAAGAAAAAGACCAAGATGTTGGTCATGAGCTCACAATACAAGCTTCTTTTTGTTCTGTCGGGTTGTCCTTTCTCGTGGTGCTTTTCTCGCTGAGGCCACTGTACCATTTTCTCTTGAGGCCATGGGGATCTCACAGGTGGCCTCAGTGCTCCTGCAGGAATGGCTCAAAGTGTCGCGTGGGCACTTTCTCCTTTGCGGAAGTCATCGCAGCAGTGCTGGAGGCGAGAAGGAGGTCCACATCGGCACCTGACCCCGGCTCTGGAGAAACCACCATTCCTTATGCGAAGTGGAGCAGCTGTGAGGTCAGACAAGCTGCCCCCCCCCCCCCCGGCAGCTGAGCCATCCCGTGTGTGTGTGTGTGTGTGTGTGTGTGTGTGTCCACCTGGCAGGAGGGCAGCTGGGCTCCACCACAGTTAGGTGGGACATGCGGGTTGGCTTCTGTCTGATCTCTTCTAGCAATCTGTTGTGATCTATTATAATGTTTAAATCAGGGTAAGTTATCTAGGCCCTCAAACATTCATCATTTCTTTATGGAGAAAACATTAAAATCTTTTCTCCTAGATTTTTTGAGGTGGCCCATGATTGCTACCTACAGTCAGCCTTCTGCCCCTCTGTGAAGCTCTCTGTACCCATACATCACAGTCTCCTTTTCTTCTCCCTGGTGCCTGGCTTATTTAATTGCACCTAATTATCTCCTTTCATCAATGTTGTTGAAATGACAAGACTTCATCTTTTTAATGATTGAATAGTGCTCTACTGTTCCTAGGTGCCAGTTTCTTATCTGTTCATCAGTTGTTCCCATTTTGTAGCTCTGGCAAACAGTGATGTAATGAGCATAGGAGTGCATATGCCTCTTTGATTACTTTGTTTTTTTTTTTTTTTTTTTTTTTTTTTGGATCAAACCTGGGACCTTGCGCTTGCAAGACAGGTGCTTATGCCACTGAGCTATCTCCCCAGGTCCAGATTACACTTCCTTTGGCAATGCACATAGTGGTGCGACAGCTAAAATTTTTTTTTTTTTTTTTGGTGATACTGGAGATCAAACTCAAACTTTTGGACTGAGCTATGTCCCAGCCTTTTTTCTTTTGGAATTTTGAGACAGGTTCTTGTTACATTTCCCAGGCTGTGCTTGACCTCTCAATCTTCCTCTTACCTCAGCCTCCCAGACTTCTGGGATTGCAAGTGTGTCTACTACACTCTGCTTTGATTTTCTGAGGAATTTCCATACCTCCTTCCATAATGGCCATACTAATTTCTGTTCCATATATAAGGGTTCGCTTTTCTGTACATCCTCACTGGAATTTTTTTTTTTTTGTCATTTTGGTCATAGTCTTATTGGCATGAGGTGACATGCCACACTGGCTGTGATCTGCTGTCCTCATGATTACTGGTGGTGAGGTTTTTTCACACACCTGATGAGAGGCTGTCATTTAGGCCCGTTGCCCAGCTTTGATTTCCTTCTATTGAATTGTTTGGCTCCTCGTATATTCTCAGGATTAACTCCGTAACAGATGGATAGCTTGCAGGCATTTTATCCCATTCTGTACGTCGTCCCTGCCCTCTGTTGATGGTTTCCCCGAGTGTGCAGAAACCTTTCAGTGTGATGTAATCTCATTTGTCTATTTTTGCTTTTGATGTTTGTACTTTGGTGGTTTTGTCCAAAAATTTTTAGCCCATTTCAATGTTTTAAAATATTTTCTCCCTGTAGGGGCCAGAGAGATAGCTCAGTGGACTAAAGCACCCGTGTAGGCAAACTTAGGCAAGCTCAGGGACTGCGGTTGGATTCCTAGCACCACATGCCATGCCAGCCCCCTCCCCAGGGCAGGCTGAGCTGCCAGAGTCCGGGCACGGTGGCGCATGCCTGCATCTCCCCTACTTTCAGCTGGGGAGGCTGAAGGCAGGAAGATCACCACGGATCCGAGCTACATAGTGAGACCCTGCAACAACCATAATGCATGAAGAAAAAATCCTGTTTGTAATCTAATCTTTGGTGTTTTATGTTTTGAGCTGATTATTGTGATTGGCGAGAGGTCTAGCTTCATTCTTCTGCACGTGGATATCGTGTGTCGCAGACTGTCTCCTACCTGGTGCTGGTTATTTGTACCTCTGGGGTGTTTTAAATTGTGATTTCACTGGTAGGGGTTTTCAGGCTATGTATTTTTTAAAATGAGCTTTGGAGCCGGGCGTGGTGGCGCATGCCTGTAATCCCAGCACTCGGGAGGCTGAGGCAGGAGGATTGTTGTGAGTTCGAGACCAGCCTGAGCTACAAAGTGAGCTTATGGCCAGCCTGAACTGCATAGTGAGACCCTGTCTCAAAAAAAAAAAAAAAAAAAAAAATAAATAAATAAAATGAGCTTTGGCAATGTATCTGATAAAGATTTTTTCCCATTTCAGCTAAGGCTTTGAATTCATTAGCATAAAGTTGTTGTATCTGCTTTTCATCCTTAATATCTGTAGAAGTTTAAGTGACAGTTAACAGTCTTATTTCTGATGTTACTAACTTGTGTCTTTTCTCTTAATCATGCTTCCCAGATTTTTATTAATTTTATTGATTTTCTCAAAGAACTATTTCCTGCTGTTTTTCCACTGTTGCCTTTGTCTTCTATTTCATTGATTTTCACTTTGATCTTTATTATTCTCTTTTCTTCTGTTTAACTTGGATTTAATTTTCTCCTTTTATTTTTTAGATTCTAAGGTGGAAACAGGGCCTATTGATCTGAGAACTTTCTTCTTTGGTGTTTATATACTTTTCCGCCAGTATTCTTCAGTGACCCTCTGCAGTCTCAGGTGTATTGAGTTTTCACTTCAGTTTTGTTTTTTGACCTATGGGTTATTTAGATATGTGTTATTTAATTTCCAAATATTTGGGGATTTTCCAAAGATCTTTCTATTTAATTTATTTCTAATTTAATTTCTTTATGGTTAAAGAGTTGTATGAAATGTATACTTTTGACATAATTGAGTTTTATGACCAGAATAAAATGTTTTTGGGTAATGATTCTGTGTTTGAGAAGAATATTTTTCTTGTGGTTCATTGTTTTGTGAATGTGGGTTGTTTAACATCTTCGCTGATTTCCTATGTGTTCTATGAATTACTGAGTGATACTGACATTTCAAACAATAATTGTGAATTTTTCTACCTTCAAGAGCACATTTTGAACAGCAAGTACTTGTTTCCCTAGGAAGCAAGGTAGGAGTCAGCGTTGTACTGTACTATGGGACTGCTTAGCTTAGGGTTTAATTGCTAGTTCATTTTTCTGTCCTCTCACAGATCATTGTTTCTTAGATAACAGTGACTGGAGCTGGGGAGATGGCTTGCCTAGCAAGCACAGGGGCCTGAGTTCAATCTCCAGTTCCGCAAAAAAAAAAAAAAAAAATCCCAGATAGCAGTGACTGAGTCTTGTTATATTCATATAGGAAAGACTTAAATATTTTTGATGATGTAAGGAAGATATTTAAGGGTCAGTCAACCAGAAGCATAATTAAAAGCAGGAACAAGAATTCAGTGGCAAAAAAAATTTCAACGGAATCAGAATTGCAGCAGGGGGCTGTGGTGAGACTATAAGAACTTTGGAAAGGAACAAAAATAGCTTAGGTGGAAATGACTTTTCATTTGGTGAAAAATGCGAAGTGAAAGCTGAAGGGCACAGCCACCTTCTGGTTTCATTAGCATCGAGTCATAGGAGGGTCATACTCCTGATCCTTTTTGCTCCTTCCCTGACCCCATTTCCAAGGGATCCAAGGAAATGTTGCTTTAGAACTAGGACGTGGGCCTCACCCGAGAGCTTTTACATAGATTCACAGGTCCATCGCTTGAATTGTGTTTGAGCAGTCCCGAAAGAGGGTTTCCCTTTGTCTGCAGTAACCAGAAGTGGGACAATACATGGGAAAAGAAGGCATCAGGCTTGGTGAAGAGAACTTAGCGATAGAAGTAAAGGCATATTGTAAGAATGTGAGGACACATGCAAGGTTTAAACAGAAGGTGGTACAAAAACAAAGTCAGAGGGAAAGGGCCCGGACAAAGCTTGAGAATGAGGAAAAGCTGCCAAACGTACTTTATTTTTATTATTTCTTTATTTGTGTATGTTTGTAGTATGTAATGATTGCTTTATTTGTGGGGAGTTGGTCCATGATCAGAACAGCTCTCCGTTCTTTTTTTCATCCTTATCCCTCCGTTGCCTCCTCCTGCTCTTTCGGGGGCCAACAGGTTTCAAAGACAGTAGCTGCAGTAGACAAGGTTTAATCTTAAAAGGTGGCACATTTAGCATCATTTTGAGGGAGTGACACAGGCGGTTCAATCAGTGCTTAAAGACCCGACTTTCTAAAACCAGGACAGATGGGGAGCAGCTGTCACTGAGTGAATGAAGAGAAAAATGTGGGCTTGTTGAAGCCTTTTATCTCCCATCTGTTTCCCTCTGCAGCTTCAACTCAATGCCACAAATCCAAGCTCTCACTTTTCCTGTTCAGACTGCTCAGGTTACCTGTGTCTTAGAAGTTGGTAGGCAGCCAGATTGTTTTGGGAGTGACCTGTTCAGCCAAGATTTTGAGTTTAGATCCCAAAAGTAGGGTCTTGGGGCTGGCCAGATAGCTCAGCGGACTAAAACACCTGCTTAGGCAGAGCACAGTGGCTGGGGATTGATCCCTGGTGTGCCCTGTTGGCCCTGCCCCTGGGGCATGCTGAGCTGGAGATTGAGATTGGGCGTGATGGTGCACACCTGTAATCTCAGCGCTTGGGAGGCTGCAAACAGGAGAAACACTGACAGTCCAATCTATGTAGTGAAACCCTTGAGACCTTGTAGACCCTGTACCAAATACATTAAAAAATAAAAGGATCTCCTCACTTGTGTTGTCAGATTATATTCATGTTTTCCCATCCTGGGCTTTGACTTTGCATGTACAGTGTCCTAAAGAGATGGGAAAGGATTCATTCAGTAGTATTGTGTCCAAATGTTTGCCTTAGCCATGTACACACTCAAGTCTGCTGGTGTACTAATGTATGAGTTTATTCAGAGCTTTGTCTAGGTTTTGGGCATATAGATGTAGGAATAGATATTATTTAGTTACCTCCTCAGAAATTTGTGATTTCTGATAAATCCGTGGGCTAGTTGGGGCTTTGCTGGACCCAGCTGGGAGCAGATGTGCTCAGCTGGCAGCTGGGATGACCCAGGGTGGCTGCACTCCTGTGCCTGCTGCGTCAGTGTTTCTGCATGTGGCCTTTTTCATCTCTTGTGCTGTCTCATCATTCCATAAGTCTACTACTAGTTTTTGTTTCTTATAGCAAGGCGACTGGCACCACCATAGAGACAGTTGAACTTTCCAGGCTTTGAAAAGGAGAGGACCAGAAATAGCATCGTAAGTATTTACTCAAGAGGAAAGGGTAACAGACTTAATAGATGAGGCCGAACACATTTATGGGGAAGAAGACAATTCATGGTGACCCTTTTTGGAAAGTGTTCACCAGACACAAGAACCCACACTAAATTTTAGTGAACACTTGGTGTCAGACAGCAGGTCATGTACCTGAAGTGTACTATATTATTATCTCACGAGATCCTTGGATATAAAGTCTTTATACCCAGTGCAGTAGGGTCATTCTCTTCTCCATTTATAAATAATCAAATGTGGGCCCGTGGAGGTCAAACAAATCATCCCATATCAACAATCTCATAAATGGCCTTTTTAGGGTACCAATTCCTTGAAGTCCGATGTTTTATTGTGCCATGCCAGGGAAGTGAGTAAAATGTCTAAAGTGTCAATGTGTGGCATCACCATGAGGCAGATTAGGGCACAATCTAATCTGCATGGGCTGGCCTGGAGCTGATGATGTCAGAAGGAGGTTATAAGAGACGATGGTTGCAGAGATTTGCAAGATTAGCTGACAATATCTGCCCACAGAGTCGAGTGCAGAAGTTTTCAAGAGATCTGTTCCTGTGCTAGAGATCTGAAGAATCCAGCTAAAAGCCTGGAGCCCAGGGCAGTGTCCCGTATGAGTCCCAAGCAGGAGGCTGAGGTATCTGTGGTGGAAAGACCAAGGGGCCGTGCTGGAGGGTCTGTGCGGGCAGGCTGAACAGCTGGAGAATCTGTGCTGAAAGCCAAGAGAGGATGCCCATGGCGAAGACAAAGGCCAGAGCTCCTCCAAAGACAGCAACAGCCATCCTCGGCGAGGGTGTAGACCAGAGCTCAGCCAAAGAGAACAGCCAAAGCCTTTTGGATGAAAAGCGGCTAGAATAAAATTCTTCCAAGGAAAAGCAGGTGAAATCCTTCCCTCTCGTTCTCCTTTTATAATGTTCAGCCTGCTTGTGTGGGGCTTTCATGTCCAGAACCAAGCTACCTCAGTTCAGCTGGGCGCTCCCCACCCAAGTTGACCGTTAGTCAACTAAGCACCACAGTGGCCACTGGCTGTGTGGTCACTGTCTTCTAGTCCTTTCAGTGGGCCTGCTCAGCCTGCAGGGAGTGTTTTCATTTCTCTCTTTACTTCTTTTTCTTTGGAGACCTCTTTTTCATTTTTTCTTCTTCTTTTACTTTTAATAAATGGTAAGCTTTTATGTTCTCCCTTTGTCTCCTCTGATTCTTTGAATTGGAATTCAAAGAAAGGGATTATAAATCTGATAGAGGTGGTCCCTAGCAGGGCCGCACGGCAAAAATACTCAAACACTAGGTTGAAATAGTTAGGTCCAGATTTAGTGGAAAGTGGGGAACCATTTAGTGTTCTGGATCAAGAGGCCCATCTGTCTGTCTGTTCTGGTTATTTATTTTGCAGGGCCGAGATCAAGCCCAGGGCTTTGTTCATGTTAAGCACACACTCTACCACTGAACTACACCCTCCAGCCCTGCAATGGTCCTGGCCTGATGAGGTGGCCAAGGTCAACTTCTGAACTGACCCAAAGGTGAGAATAATTTGCGATGAAGAACATGACACTTTTCTTTTGAAAGATATTGTAGACCAGCAGCGTGCACCCCACCCCCAAGCCCCCAGTGACATAAATGCACTTTCTTTTCTGGCCTGCTCCATTAGTTGTTGTCATATCTAGCCATGCACCACTCCCAACACCCCCACAACAGCATCATGAAAGGGACCATCTTGTCTCAGGGCATTGAAGCTTGTAAGGGTTTGGCCAATTGCTTTACATATGAGAAAGATGAGTTAAAACAGTTACGTGGATAGCAAAGCACAGACACAGGATATGTGTGCTGATCACAGGAGAGAGGATACTTATGGCCTTTAGCCACAGGGTGTGGATGGGCGGAACCCTTAGTCATACTAGGAAGTCAAATGCAGGAGGGATCGGAGCCCTGGGAGCTGATGACTCAGTTTCCTCTGCAGAAGCCAGCACACGCAGGTATTCACTTTATGAGTCCTAATAGGTGCAGGGAGAAGATTCTATGATGGGGCTGTGATTAAGAGCTTTTGCTCTGATTAGAATTACATGCTGGCAAATGAATTGGAACCTTCAGAACTTAAGTAGCTGCTCAACAGAATGAAAGCAGTGCTTTCTGAAGTGGGTTATTGCCTTATTAGTTGCTCTCTTGTTTTTCATTTGTTTCAGACCTGGGTTCTGAGGCCATGTGCACGGCAGCTGGTATTTTATTATTTTACATGGAGCACTTCTCGCCGCTGCTTCATTATCAACACCTTCAAGGTTCGTCAAGAGATTGGGAGCCCTGCAGGGAAGAGTGGGAGGTTGGTCTTCACCCGAGTGTTTAGTCCTGCTTTGCGTGAGATATTGATAAATAGCACCATGTCAAAGGAGAAAGGATTTGTGCAAGAGCTGGTTTCCATGCAGTTCATTAAGGATGTCTCTGTGTGCAATTTTAATACAGTACTGCTGGACTGGAGAAATAGCTCAGTGGCCTAAGCCTGGCAAGTGCAAGGACCCGGATTTGATCCCTGGTATTGCATGCTGTGCTGTCCCTGGTGCACTCCTGTAATCCTTGTGCTGGAGAGGTTGAGACAGGAAGATCACTATGAGTCCAAGCTGCATAGTAAGACTCTGTACCAAATAGATAAGTAAATGATTAAAAAATTAAAATAGCACTGCTGCTGTTCTTGCTACTCACATTCATAAAAGGACCAGTGAAAATAATGACTAATAGTTATTTCACAGTTTTCAACCTATTTTACAATAGGCTGTGCAGCTTATACTTACTGACTTGAATCCTCATTTCCTTTTACAGATGAGAACAACGATTTCTCAGTTCCACTCTGTTAAGTGTTACACCAACACTTATGCTTTGTCTTCTGTGTTGAGCGCTGAAACTGCTGTTCTATGCTACATCGTGGGAAATAGTGTTAGGAGAGGCTTTTGTTTTCTTTTTCTTTTCAGACAGGATTTATCTCAGGGCTTTTGCGCTGAGGTACATCACCAGCCCTTTCTTAATTTTGTACATTTTTTTTTTTTTTTAATGAGCAGAACAGATTTATTGAGGGAAAGAAAGCTCCTGTCCAAGAGAGGGACAGGAGGGGGACCCGAGAGGGTAGTTTCCTTTTGTACATTTTTTTTTTTTTTTTTTTTTTTTTTGTCTTTTTGACACAGGGTCTCACTATGCAGTTCAGGCTGGCCTTAAGTTCGCTTTGTAGCTCAGGCTGGGCTCGAACTCACAACAATCCTCCTGCCTCAGCCTCCCGAGTGCTGGGATTACAGGCATGCGCCACCACGCCCGGCTTCCTTTTGTACATTTTTGAGACAAGGTCTCACCAAGTCTCTCAGTCGCCAAGACTGGGCTTGATCTTGAGCTCCTCCTGCCTCAGCTTCCCAGGGTGGTGGGATTATAGATGTGCACCTCCACGCCTCTATCGGCCTTTGACTTGCTGCTTGCATCCAGCAAGTACATATGTGCGGTGCTGAACATCATACTTCTTCCATGCTGCCATGGTGCCCAGATTAGGGTGCTTATGGGAGGCACTCGGAGTTGGACACCAGCAAAAATCTGGGCCACGCCCCAAGGGACCACAAATGCAAAGCAAGAGGGCTTATTTTGAGTCATCTTTTTCTCTGCAGCCAGGCTGGCCTCTGCTGATAGGAGGTGAACAACGTGAAGCTACACGCGAATCAATACTTAGCTAAAGGTAGTAAATAATATTGATCAGGGAGAAATCTATCGCACATGTAGGGAAGGCAGGCTGGCGGTGGCGAGAAGAACGCGCTCTGCGGTAGGGCAGACCCCCCCTTGGGCTTCAGCCCCACATCAAGTCTATGACTTTGAGCAATTCTCTCTGTCATTCTGAGCCTCAGTTTCCTGCTTTGTGGACTGCACCACTCCCTACATAGGCTTGCTCTGAGCACACTGTGGGTTCTAAGCCAAAGCTTTCTGCTCCTCCGGTACTGTGATAATTGCTTTTGGGGTGTGTCTCTGTGTGTGTGTGTTTATGACTTCACTGATGTTTGGAAGCTCATAAGCCTTTACTTTGGAAATAACACTCTCAGTTTCTGCTGCTATGTTTTCCTTTAGTCCCTCCCCTATTTTGGTGATTATTGAGGTCATTTTTGGGCCCGACAGCTGCCGTTGCTCTAACTCAAGACAGAAGTGGCTGTTGTGGGATTCTGGGGAGTGAGGAGAATGCTCCTGGATACTGCTGTGGAATAAGAGGTAGACTTCAAGCAGAAGCAGAATTCAGAGGGACCTGTGTGTTTAGAACCATTCACCAGCTGCTCTTTGCCCTGAGAGACCCACACTTGCCAGTGCTGCTGTGCTTGTTTGTTATTTCTCTTCACTCTTTATTTGCATCTTCTCTTTGTGGCTTATCAAATGCTACCTCATATTATAAATATTTAATCAGAATCTCAACACTTCTTTATATTGTGAAATAATTTCTGATTCCACGATATCTAGTTCATAGTTGGCACATGGCAGGCCCTTTAAATTAATTAGTTTCTCTCTTTCTTTCTTTTGCTGTTGTTGCTTTTGATTTAGTAGGAAAATTAAAAATGGGAATGTGCCATTTCAATAAATCCCTCAACAATTCCTTAAGAATTTGTTGTTCATATCTATTCAGTTAGACAAATACTTGAATGTCTGTTTTGTGCAAAGCTAGAATCTGGATATATAAAGAAAAATAGACATAATCTTGACCTTGACATCCTCCTAGTTTGGTGTGTAAAACAATTACACAATCAGAATATTTCATAGACAGACACTGAACACTTTATAAAGAAAGAGGAGCTGGGCATGGTGCCACACAGCTATGATCTCAGCATCCTGGAAATCTGTGGAGCAAGGACGGAACTGAGCCCTGTCTAGGCAACTTAGCAAGACCCTTTCTTAATATAAAAAATAAAACTATAAAGGGCTTAGAATGCAAGCTCCGTACAAAGGCTCTTGGTTGAAACCCCAGTACCCTCCAAGAAAGTATTTGGAGAAAGTTTCTGGAAGTGGCATTGATGTTGAGTGAATGTAAAAAATCATCCAAGGGAAAAAGGCAATGAATTTCCAGTAAAGAAGACAGCATAAATAACAGGAGAACATAGGAAGTTATAAGTAAGTGAGAAGTTTGGTGTTTTACCAGAATTTGTGGAAAAGACTTTAGAGTTATCAAAGAACAAAGGACAAAATTTTGGAGGTGAAGAAGGAAGAGTAGAGAGGACAGCCCAGAGCCGGAAGTCCTACCGGTGGCGAGCCTGTCCAGTTCAGTTACAGTAGCAGCATATGTTATTTGCGCAGCATGTGTGTCAACACCAAGCTGCTGAACCCGACATATGCCTGACATTTCCCTTGATACACACCAGTATGTGCCATATAAAGGAAGGACTCGATGAGTTCTCTTTGATCAATTATCACTCTTTGAATTTCCATTATCACTATTCTATTTTGGGGGCTGTTGTTAACTAA
Source organism: Ctenomys sociabilis (assembly GCA_004027165.1). Classification (NCBI taxonomy): domain Eukaryota; kingdom Metazoa; phylum Chordata; class Mammalia; order Rodentia; family Ctenomyidae; genus Ctenomys; species Ctenomys sociabilis. Next base: position 12,599 of record PVKA01025538.1, on the reverse strand, counting down.
AATGAAGGTTTCGTTTTTGAATTTGGAAAGCCATTTATTACTGAGCTCAGGGCCCTGATCACCTCTCATGCAGGAGAGGACTGAAAGGTGAAAGGCCAAATGAAGGTTATTTTAACACAAGTACTGCTCTAGTCCCTCTGGTGAGCGGGGCTGCTCTCAAGTGAGTAATGAATGGGGAGAGCAGTGTACCAGAGCAAGTACACCAGACAGGATGATGGCGCACGTCCTGGGCAGGGCTGTGTGAGGCTTCCTCATGCTTCCCAGAATGGCACACATTTGAGTACTTAGGAATTGTTCATGTCTTGAATTTTCTGTTCAGTATTTTTGAACTGCAGTTGACTTAGATAATTGAAAATATAGAAAGTGAAACTGTGGATAAAGAAAGGGCTACTGTATATCATGTTAAGTGGAATGTGCTCTTCTTAAACATCTTAAGTTCCTTCAATTACTTCTTTTTTTTTTTAAATGTCATTTATTCAATTTTATTTATTTATTATTTATTTATTTTTGGCACAGGGTCTCACTTTGCATGCAGCCCACAATCACAATGATCTTCCTGCGTTTTGCCTCCCGCGTGTTGGGATTACAGGCACGTGTCACCACGCCCAGGTTGCAGGCGGGGTCGGAGCACCCGTATGTGGGGCCGGCGCGGCATGGGGAACCAGGGATTGAACCCTCGTCCCTGCGCTTACCTAAGCAAACGCTTAGTCCGCTGGGCTATACTGCCGGCCCCCAATTACTTCTTATTTGACAACTTTCCATTACAGTAACTTTTCCTTCAAAGAATGAGTTACAGATTGAGGATGCATGTATAGTTTTAAAATTTTATTTATTTACTTTTTAAAGAATACGAAATGGTAAAAATAAAATTAGAAGCAATACAAAATTTCATGAGGTAAATAGGAATTACACAATGTTTGTTGTATTGCGTAACGTTATCTTCCAATTAGTTGTTTAGATTACCAGACATAAGCCTGCAAAATTGATAAAAATTCGTTATAAGAAATTAAAAACAAGGGCTGGCCAGATAGCTCAGTGGATTAAAGTGCCTGCTTAGGCAGAGGGCAGCTGTGCCAGCCCCGGCCTGAGACGGCGATAGAGACTGGGTGTGTTGGTGTGTACCTGTAATCCCAGCTCTCAGGAGGCTGAAAACAGGATCACCACGAGTCCTATCTGTGTAGTGAGACCCTGTAGACACTGTATTAAACACATAAAAAGAAACTAAAAATAAAAAAATTTAAGCATTAACTGCTCCTTTCAATAGACCAGCAGAAATGAGCAGTACAATTATCCAAACTGTCCTGCATATATACATAAATACATCTTTTCTCCTTCTTTTTTTCTTTTTCCTCACCCCACTTTTCCTTTTCATGACTTATTCTTTTCTGTTTCACAGCATCTATTTTGCCTTTCAGACTTTATTTACTCTTTCAGGTTCTCACACTAGTGAGACAATACAAAGTTTGTAGATGCAGGTATGTTTTATTTCACTTACCATTGCAGTCTCTATTTGCATCTATTTACCTATAAAAAACTAGAATTTATCTTTTTTGTTTTTTGGTACTAGAGATTGAACTCTGGACTTGCACTTACCAGGTAGGTGCTTATATTGCTGAGTCATCTCTGTAGTCCAAATTTACCTTTTTTAAAGCCTAGTAATACTCCATTGTGTAAAAGTAGCACATCTTTTTTTTTTTTTTTTTGTTTTTTTTTTTTTGTCTTTTTGAGACAGGGTCTCACTGTGCCGTTCAGGCTGGCCTTAAGCTCACTTTGTAGCTCAGGCTGGTCTTGAACTCACAACAATCCTCCTGCCTCAGCCTCCCAAGTGCTGGGATTACAGGCATGCGCCACCACGCCCGGCTTAGTAGCACATCTTTTTAATCCATTCCTCAGTTGATGGGCACTTGGGTTGTTTCCAAGATTTAGTTATGACAAACTATATTGCTATAAACATGGTACATGTATAGGTTTATTTTTTAATTTTTTTGCAATGTATTATTTTTTATTATTATTTTTATTGAAGAACAAATAGCAATGAGACAGGTTCAAGACAAATTAACAGGATAGATTCAACAAATCAATACATTGCAAAATGTTTTCGTAATGTTTCGGTGTCATATAAGGTGCATACATGATATTATACCTACAGGCATTATTATAGCAGATGTTTCTAATCAGTGAATGAAGAGAGTACAGTTATATAACTATCTTATGTCTCTACAGCTGATTTATATCACAGATTCAACAATTAACACCCTCTACCTTGTTATCTCCCCAGTGTCTGTCCATAGTACTAGAAGCCAACATAATATCTTGTCCAACCACTATTAGTGAAAATCTTGCTTCTCATAGAATTATGCAGAAGCACGGCATATTTATCCTAACTGTACTGTGTATACACACACATCATGATTCTTCCTTTGTATCCCCCCCCCCTGTGTTTTGTCTAGACCTGTCAGAGATGGACACTCCATTGTCATTAAACCGAGTTAGGTACCTGAACTTGGCGATGCAATCCAACACAGTCCAGCAGTCCACAGTAATAGTGAGTTATCTGAAGAAGTTGTTGACCATAGCCATTTACAGCTCAACTTATTATTATGGCCCCATGTTATATACCTCATTTTCATACTTTTCTGCTGGATGGTTAAGACCGAGATAGAGCAAGACCTATATACCAAAAGATGCAGTTTTTGTTTTTGATGAGGCCAGTGAAGTCCCCTCAGGGTTTATCTTGTAATCTTGTACCTTACTCTGTAGATCCTTTTTGTCATCCATGTGGATGAGTCACAGCCAATGCTTGACCAGTTTGGTCTCTACAAGAGCCTGAAAGAAAGTTTTCTCTCCATGTGACTCTCCCCAGGCACACTACACATCATCAATCTCTTTCCTCTGTGGCTCTATAATCTCCTTGATCAGAAAATTTGGGGCACAACTGAGTTTCATGATGTTACAGTACAGGTTCTCCTATGTCCTGAGTCTTGGCTGAACTTGAAAGGCTAGGGCCAAAATATTGGATGGCCTTGTGCCTCTTCTATTTCTCTAATTTTGATCTGTGAACTTAGGTTGTTAATCTTCCACAAGAAAAGCTGATTAGTACTCTGCAGCATATGCCATTCAGTTTGCCTTATCTGACTGAATTGTTTTTAGTTGTTGTTGTATATTTCTATTTGTATTTCTTCTTTTCGCTTCTTATACTAGGGAGACTATATGATATTTGCACATGTGTGTCTGGTTTATTTCATTTATGAGTATATGTTCCAGTGGCATCCACTTCAATATAAATGCTTCAAGTTTATCATTCTTTATAGCTGAGCAATACTCCATTATATAGAAATACCACATCTTTTTCAACCATTCCTCATGTGTCTGACATCTTGGTTGTTTCCAAGATTTTGCTATCACACATTGTGCTGCTATAAACATAGGTACATATATATCACTATGATATAATGTTTCAGTTCCTATGGGAAAATTCCCAGTAGGGGGATAGCTTTTTAAGTTGTAAATTTTTTTCCACTACAGTCTGTAAGTAAGAGGGCAGGTGGATAATCTCCTGATGATTATCCATTAGAAAAGAAGCTAATCCTGCCTCAAGTAGCCATCGAGGGGTACTTCTCCAGCACAGCACACACCAGGAAAACAAGTCTGTCACCGGTGTCCTTGTACCTCCTGCATCATAAAAGCTTGGGCACATCAGTGTTTTGACTCATCTGAGAAGTCACGCACATTCAGAGTTTAAATTTTCTATGATCTGGTGTGTGAATAACTCACAACACAACTGAAGTGTATTGATGGGACCTCTCTTCAGGGTGCAGCAAACTTTGTGTGCCAGTCAGTGTAACAGAAGGTGGAGGAAAAGAGTTTTCTGAAAGTTCTATGTTATTATTTAGTTATTTATTTTTAATGTATTTAGTGCAGGGTCTCACTACACAGAGTGGACTCATTGTGATTTGCTGTTTTCAGTTTTCCAAGTGCTGGGATTACAGGCATGCAGCACCATGCAGGGATCAAACCCCAGTCCTGTGCCTGCCTAAGCAGGTGCTTTAGTCTGCTGAGCTATCTGGCTGGCCCTAAGTTCTATATTACTTTTGCATAGTCTGTTATTGATTGTGATAGTATCCTCTGTTAGTTTGCTTTCCATGGGTCTTTGCACACTTGTGCTGCCTTGTCCAAGGCTTGTTAGTTTCATGGTCATTTCAGCTATTGTTGTCATGACATAGCTATTGTATCATTTTTGGTTTTTACCAGGACATCACATAGGTTGCTGGTCCATCTTGCATTACTCATTTAAAGCAAGCCTGGAGATCTACAGAGGTGCTTGGGCTTCCTTTTTCCATGACAAGACTCCTCATGGTTTTAAACAGTCAAAGTAGAAATTCTTTCAAAGCCACCAGAGTGGCTCTATTTACTTGTGAATACTTTCCTCTGAATGACTTGTGACAGTGGTTTGTGAATCTTTCTCTCTGAATGAAGATTTAATAGGGATTCTTGTTTGGGTTTTAAGCCTAAGAATTATCCACTATTTTGTTGTTTTGCATTTAGAACAGATTGATGGAAGGCCTTTTTACTGAATACCATGGCGTACAATAATGCCTTCCAAAGAAGAGCACCTGTCTGTGATGTTAGAGGGCAGAACAGAATTGAGCCGATTAAATCGTGACAACTATTAACTATGTCCTCCCATACATCATTAGCTCTGACTCTTCTGTTCCTTAGATTAGTTAGCTGCATTTCCCTAGCATGTCTTTCCTGAAATCCTTGGGCATTTATCTGTAGTCTCTCAGCAAAATCTGATTCTTCATTTTTGTCCCTGTGAAGAAGACTAAGAAGAGAACACTCAGTTGATTTTAAGGAATTCAAACTGTTTAAGTGAAGGATTGCTGAAGAATGTGGATTATTTTGGATTTTGTATACCCCACTGGGTCTGTCTGAAACTGTGACACAGCACAAACAACCAAAACATCCACAAATACAGTGGTTCAAGACTTGATTGTTCCTACAATTATGGTCACAAACTGAGTTGGGTAAGAACTGAATCAAATTCCATGGTTGGGCCGTGGAGATAGCTCAGCAGCTTAAATGCCCACCTGGCAAGCACAAGGTCCTGAGATCAACCCCTGGTTAAAAAAAAAAAATCCATGGTTAAGTTCAGTGTTGGTCTTACAGAGAAGTTTGGTGGTGCACGTCTGTAATCCCAACCAAAATTCCCCTGTTGGTTGGTAACCAGAATTATAGAAAGAATGAGTTCATGGCTTGAGGTAGCACTGCAATTCATATGTAAGTAGAGGCTCAGGGAAATCTAGACAATAATCTACAATCATTCCAACTCCATTTTGCTCAAATCTAGTGGAAATTTGATTATTTGAAGTATTTTTGGTCAACTTTCTATGGACTTTGTGGCAGATGATACCAGTGAGGAAGGTGTTTGATTTGTCTTGTAGTATGAGTACTCCATGCTTACCTGAGTAGGCCATGCTGCACATTATATATTGAGGAATTGCTTGGTTTGGAGGTATGAGTTCTAGGGATGGTGCATATAAAACGATTGGCAGGTAACTCCGACTAATATTTCCAAAGTCCTTCAACATCCTCTTGGCTTATTTCTCTACCATATTTGAGTTTTCTCAATCTTCTCAATTTCATGATTTACTTTCTCTGAGCTTCTTGAGAGAAAGGTAAGCCATGCTTCTTGGGCATTCTATGAGATGTTTTGTTAATTTAACAATATTCCTTTTATCTTTGGAAAAACTGATGCGGCTGCTTTCTTTCATTTTTTCACCCCAGTTCTTGATGCTTTCATGGAAGTGTTTCAAATAGAGGAATTGTGGGTAATCTGATTAGCTGATTATTGCCATCAAGATTTTCTGATTCCCCATGCTTGGTGTGGTGGCACATGCCTGTAATGTCAGCATCTAGGAGGCAGAGATAGGAGGTTTGCTGTGAGTTTGAGATCAGCCTGAACGGCATAGCAAGACCCTGTCTCAAAAAATAAAGCAATAAGGTGAAAAAGCCCTGTGCAGGTCTTTGGAGTGTGAATTTTCCTCCTCATTGGTATTTTGTGTGGTGACCGCTAGTGACTTGGGTCTCACTGGACTCTCAGATTTGTTTCCTCAGCCCAGGGAGCTTTCATGGTTCTGCATGGTTTCCCCTCTATGTGCAGAGGGCTGAAAACTCTCTGAAAGGTATACATGGGGCAGTCATTTAGATAGCCTCGTGTCCCATCTGTCAGGGCCACTGCCTTTGTTGCCTGATGTCCATTGTCTTAACGTTTGTTTTACATGGTTTTTTAGATGTGAAAGCATAAGGGATCCACTTTTTGTTACTCTGTCTTGTATGCTTTTTTTTTTTTTTTTGTCTTTTTGAGACAGGGTCTCACTGCAGTTCAGGCTGGCCTAAGCTCACTTTGTAGCTCAGGCTGGTCTCGAACTCACCAATAATCCTCCTGCCTCTGCCTCCCGAGTGCTGGTTGTATGCTTTTTGTTTGTTTGTTTTTGCAGCAGTAGGGATTGAATTCAGAACCTCATGCGTTCCAGCTGTGCTGAACCACTGAGCTGCATCCCCAGCCCTTTGTACACTCAGTATTGGATATCAGAAAATACAGCTCATAAATAAGAAAGATAGAATGTTTCTCATTATTACATGTTCCAGAAATAACTACTGTTAGGGTTCATAAGATAGCGTAGTGGATGAAGTTCCTGCTTAAGCAAGCACAGGGTTCAACCTCTAGTGCTGTATGCTGCACCAGACCTGCCCCCGGGTGTGCTGAGCTGGCCACCAAGTCTGGGCTGGTGGTCCACACCTGTAATCCCAGCACTGGGGAGCCTGAAACTGGAGGATCACTATGAGTCTGAGTTGCATAGTGAGATCCTGTATAAAATACATAAATTGGAAAAAAAAGAAATAACTACTCTTTATTTATTTAGTTTTTCTACCCACAGACCTTGTATGCTATATACCAAAAATGTTCGTGGGGGTCAGATTGACTACCTGAGGTTAAATATAGAACTTGTTATTTTGTGTTCTTTTTATAAGTTAATAGTTTTCTGGCCTTGGTTTTCTTATTTAACATACGAGATGGGTTATTCTACACGCGGAGCCAGCTTGCACTGTGATACTGCATAGAAACACTCTCTGCACGGCTCCTGTAGCCTCTCAGACAAGAGCAGAGCCCAGGCCTGTACCAGCAGCTCAGCTACCAGCCACAGCCTCACCAACCACACTGAGCTCACCTGATCGGCCCCTTGGCAGCCAGCTCTGAAGGCCCAGATGGCAACCACTGCATCTGGTGTGGCGCGGCTCTGCTGTCGGGCACATGCTGGGCCATGTCACCCCAGAGGTGTCCATGGAGGAAGAGCTCCAAGGCCTGACATCACACACTAGGGAACCCAGACATCCACTCTAGGAGTCCAGTCTGAGCAGCAGCAGCAGCAGTAACCTCTTGCTTCTATGAGATAAAGCAGTTTTTGAAGTGTGCCCAGAACCAGGTGACATTATGCCTTGAGAAGATTCCAAGTTAGAAGATCCCAGTTTGCAAATGGAATCTGTCTAATCAGACTGGAAGTTTAAATTGAAGCAATATAAAATCAACTCTCATGACCAAGTTACTTTAACATAACAATGTAATGGGTGGTGAAAGAATAAAGCTTAGAACCTTGAGAGCCAAGTCTCTCCTTAGTTAATAGTTTCCTTCCTTGCTCGCTCTATCTGTCTGTCTATCTGTCTGTCTATCTATCTATCTATCTATCTATCTATCTATCTATCTATCTATCTATCTATCTATCTATTGCAGAAGTGGGGATTGAACTTATGGCCTTGCGCTTGTCAGGGAAGCATTTATTCTATTGAGCCATCTCCCCGGCCCAGTTTCCTTGCTTTGGAATGACAATCAGAGTGGGTGTTCTGAGAATGCAGAAGTTGTGATATGGAATTTGGAAAATAATTACTTGGCCTCCTTGAGTCAGTTGTTAGGATGCTATTATTGGTGAGTTAATTGGAATAAAGTGACCTTTTTCCAGGACAGAAATGTATTGGTAATGATACTTATCGCATGGGAAGCTGCAGAGACTGAATAAAACTATTTCTTAAGCACCTGTGTGGTGTCAGGTACATAAGGGGTGCCTAGGAATGAATGGGTCACACATATGGTCAGGAGTTAGGGGAAAAAATTAGGCATGAAGAGCATAAGTTATGAATCCCGGGAAGAATACTACAGACTACTCTAATGCAATCTTGCTGTGGCAGTTTCTAGAATTTAGACTCTTGGTGATTCAATTTGGTGATGATTCAGAAAGATTCATATTTGGCTTGCATGGGAAGTGCAGCTGGGGTAGAGGAATCCTGAAACACATACTGAAGATGTGGATGAGTGGGTATCAGTGTGGTACAATAAAGACTATTATAGAAAAGGAAAATCAGAGCTATAAAGCTGAGGGGAATGACTTAGGGATTCACCCATGCAGCTCTAAAAAATAAAACCCATTCAGTTTTACATACAGATAAAAAATAAACCCATTCGGACAGTGTAAGCTCCACTGAACTGGCTCTTTAGTTTTGGAATTACTTGCTCTCTGGACAGGAGGGGAAGTGAAATGGTTGATTTTAGCATGAAAGGGCTAGCTGAAGGCAAATGTAAGCTCCTTTTAAACTCTAAGAGCTCTATGAATAATGTGATCTAGCTTTTTAATTCTCCCTTGATGGGTTTCTTTATATCATCAAATTATATCATTTGCTGTCGCATGAAAGCTTTTAACTCCGTATCTTGCTTGAGCCAGATGTGGTGGGGAAGTTGACTCAAGGTCAGTAAGTTGGTCTCTGGCCCTGAAGTCATCACGCTGTTGTCTTTCTTCAGTAGATAAAACGGGCCCATGAGCTGTGTGTCTGTCAAGTGCCTTTCATTTATAACTTTAAAAGAGATTGTCAGCTTAAACAGTTTCCCAAGGTGGAAGTTTTAATATTCAGAGATGCAGGCTGCTTTTGGAAATGGGATTCTTTTGTTGCTGATAAACATCAAAAACAACTCTAGAATTTGGAGGAGATTCTTATTTTTAAAATTGCTTCTGAGATCATGTGTTATTGTCAGAAAATATTCACTTCATGGATAACGGGGACAAAATTTCTGTTCCTTGGTCCGGCCTGTCCCCAAGAGCTCAGTGCTTCGTGCTGCCTCACGCACTGCGTAGGGGATCTTGCCCCTTTTCAAGCTGAGGTCAAACATTCCAAAACCTCTCTTTTGTTTTAACATGGTCGTCCTGTGGTATATATTTAAAAAATGATCTGAGTATCAGACAAAAGGAGAGACTGCAGACATGTGGTGATCCTGGGCTCAGGGTCAGGAATAGCAAACCCAGGGTTAAGATGAGGGACTACAGAAAGACCCCACTACAGCAAAGTAGTGTGTACCTTGAAGCTTTTCTTATAGCCTATGCATGGCCTGCTACAGCATTACCCTAGCTTGGCAATACTGATAGTTGTGCTGGAAAACCCTTTGTCGTCGGAGGGCTGGGCTGTCCACTGCAGGGTGTTTAGCACCATCCCTGGCTTCCAACAACTATATGTCAGTAGCATCTTTTCCATCTCCCCAGCTGTGATGGTCAAAAATATCTTGAGGCATTGCCAAATGTTCCCTGGGAGAGTATGCAAAAATCACCCGTGGTTAGAAATGACTGGTGTAGTAGCTAAAATCCTGGGCTGTAGATTTGAGCAGACATTGGTAAAATGTGAGTACTGTTTATCAGCTGTCTGGGACAGTTACCTACTTGATCTGGTAGGTGTGAGTAGCTCCATCTAATGATGGCTGCAAAAATGGCACACGGCACTCGGGAGCCTGGGGCAGGAGGATTACTGTGAGCTCAAGGCAAGCCTGGGTTCCAAAGTGAGTTTAAGACCAGCTTGGGTGAAGCAGTGAGACCCTGTCTCAAAAAACAAAACAAAACAAAATAAAACAATAAACAAAACAAAATAAAACAATAAACAAAACAAACCACTAGCAAGGATAAAACAAAGCAACAGCAAAGCACAGTACCTGCTAAGGTTTTCTTTTGTTGCCTTTCTTTCTTCTCTGGATTCCTATTTCCCTATCATTTTTCTCCCAGCTCTGGCTTTAGATTGTTCAGAGCACTTGCTGTACTTACAGGTTGCCTGCTGCATTAGTTGCTGGACAAAAGTTCCTGACACCTACAATTTAGAGGAGGAGGTATTTAATTTGGCTCATGTTTTAAGGGGATTCAGTCAAACATCATGATTGAGAACTTTGGTGGAGCAAACTACTTAGTTCATGGTGGCTAGGAGATGGAGGAGAATAAGAGTGCCTGAGAAGTAAAGGCAAGGAGCCAGGCATAGTACCAAGGTCATGCCTCCAAGGTCATGCCTCCGTGACCCATCCAGACAGGTGCAGAGGTTGTACTCGTATTCCCCAAGAGGACTCTGATGCCAGTCAAGAGTACACACCAAGCTTAAATGTCACACGAAGAGCTGATGTTGCCTTGTTTGGCTTGATTCCTGACCTTTACTAATGATGATCTCCATTATTTTATATTGACAGGCTTTGGGAAGGAGAAGACCTGGGTAGTGTTTTTGGGGTCTTGCTCTAGTTACCTGAATTATACTCTCAATCTATCTTAGAATTCAAAGGACTGGGTATATACAAAATGAACACCAGCAATGTTTCAGGTCATCCACAGAAAAAGTTTAGAACATCAAGGTTAGAAGACACTGGGGAAGATTATTGAAAGAAGATACAAATTTTTCTTGGAATTACAAGTGAGTACATGGGCCCTGCTTGAAGTTGTTTAGATACAGTCTGTTTTTGGAAAGAAAATATTAAATTAATATTTCAATGTTGCTAAGAGAAAACATGTACAGAGTGAGTTCTAAAAATTTGTAACGTCTTCACTCCAAAATCAATAGCATTCAAACCTGGCTTAGGTTTAGACAAAAAGAGTGAAATCCAAGTTGGAAGAATAAATTAAGGTTATCTGGATCTGTCTTCTCAAAACATAGACATCCAGTTCTCTTCAGTGATCCTGCCTTGCGGTCATTCCATGTCTTTTTGAGTGCTTTGGGGGATGAGGCCATCATCATGTTCTCAGTTCATTTCATATCAAATGCTTGTGAGGAAACACTACAAATGCTAGCACAGATTAGAATCTACTTCCTTGAAACCATGACCCATGTGTCCTTGTTAAAGTTTATTTTTTCTTGTTGTAGTTTCTGAAACAGTATTAGATGAAGTCTCAGAGACAGGACTATCTCAGACTTCTTTTCAACAAGTTAAATCTTCCTTTGACTGTTTTCTACCCTGGCTAGCATTCTGAGGAGGGTTCCTGCCCAGATGTGGGCATCATATCCCAAGGTCTGAAGAGCAAGACCTCCTTTTAAAATCTACTCTGGCGCTCTCCCAGCGAGAGAGACACGAGTGGCCAGGCCCAGCCACAGCCCCAGCACGGCCGCCGCGGCGCCCGGAGCAGCCAGACACAAAGAGAGGGTCTGTGTGCTGGGTGGGATGGGGGTTCGCTATGTCGGATGACGATTCCAGGGCAAGCACCAGCTCCTCCTCCTCTTCGTCCTCCAACCAGCAAAGTGAGAAAGAAACAAACACCCCCAAGAAGAAGGAGAGTAAAGTCAGCATGAGCAAAAACTCCAAGTTCCTCTCCACCAGCGCCAAGAGGATTCAGAAGGAGCTGGCCGACATCACCCTAGACCCTCTGCCTAACTGCAGTGCTGGTCCTAAAGATGACAACTCTATGAGTGGAGATCTACCATCCTAGGACCCCCAGGATCTGTGTATGAAGGAGGTGTATTCTTTTTGGATATCACTTTTACTCCAGAGTATCCCTTCAAACCTCCAAAGGTTACATTTCGGACAAGAATCTATCACTGTAATATTAACAGTCAAGGAGTTATTTGCTTGGATATATTGAAGGATAATTGGAGCCCAGCACTACCTATTTCTAAAGTCCTCCTTTCTATCTGCCCACTTCTTACAGACTGTAATCCTGCTGGCCCCTTGGTGGGGAGTATTGCCACTCAGTATATGATCAACAGAGCAGAACGTGACAGAACGGCCAGGCAGTGGACCAAGAGATACGCCACATAAATTGAATTGAGTTCTCACAATTCTTACATTATTTGTCTGTCACAGAAGAGAGCTGCTTATGATTTTGAAGGGGCAGGGGAGGATGGGAGTTGGTAAAGAGTAGGGTATTTCTATAACAGATATTATTCAGTCTTATTTCCTAAGATTTTGTTGTAACTTAAGGTATCTTGCTACAGTAGACAAAATTGGTATTAGCACCTTTTAAAAGTCATTACTTCTACAATATTGGCTGAAATATAGTACAGAAAAGAATGTACAGTTAAACATTTGAATTCTATTGCTTATAGTATGTAATTTTTAAACAGCTTAATTTATACAGGTTACACACATGGGCGTTTATGTAAAGTCATTGTAAGACGGCATACTTTTTGTTTTAAAAATTGGAATTTGTCCCCTTCTTAGAAGTGAACATGGATATTTAACAGAGTTTTTAAGACTGTCATCATATATATATATATATATATATATATATATATATATATATATATATATATATAATATA
>PVKA01025537.1:0-32847 GCA_004027165.1 Ctenomys sociabilis | reverse complement strand
AAAAGATTAAAACACAATATGTGCAGGTAACAACTCCCCACATTAAATGTATCAATTATATGTTATAAACATATATTAATAAAAATAAATTTTAAAAGTAGAGATAGTAATAACAAAAATATATATATACCTGGGGCCAGATACTCCAGTGTGCACCCAAACCACAGTAAAAAGAAGGTAAGAAATGTGGGCTGTAAGTTAATACACCATAAAGATTAGTTAATATTTACTTGTGCCAATACTGTGTGATAGGGGCGGAGAGATATCTCAGCGGCACAAGTGCCTGCTTGGCAAGAGCCAAGTCCTGAGCCAGGTACTAGATTCCTAGTACCAAAAATTTTTTAAAATAAAATAGAACAAAAATACTGCATAATTCCAGGTATAATATTACATATTTAATCCACACAGAGGCCTTCAAATAAGAACAGTTAGAAAATAAAAAGAAGAAGAAGAAGAACAGTTAGAGACTGTGCATGGTGATGCATGTCCGTAATCCCAGCTCTTGGGAGGCTGAACACAGGCAGATCACTAGGAGTCCTGTCTACACAGTGAGACCCTGTAGACACCGTAGACCCTGTACTAAATACAAAAATACAAAAGTAAAATATAATTTTTTTAAAAGAATGGTTAGTCCCATCTTACTAATAAAGATGTCAGAAATATTGTCATTTGTCATAGAGGATAAACTGCTAGGTTTGCTATAGGATATAAACTTGGCGGACAAATCCAGCCTGTGTTCTAACAAAGACTGTCAACCACCAGGAGTCTTTGTCCTCCTTCATCAAGCTATTTGCTGCTCTATCTTTTGCCTTAAATATTTGGTATTTGCCAAATACTGAATATCGTATTGATGTCAAAGCAATCTGTGATGGAACAACTAGAATAAGCCTATTATTGGGCATCAAAAGAACCAACACAGACACAGGCAAAACACGGGCAGCAACAAGCAACTGCAAAGCACACAGTGATCACTTTGGTAAATTTAGTTCTTTAAAAAACTCAGTCACTGTCTTACCTGAGGGGCTCATAATCTCTCCAACTTCAGATTCCAAATGTGGCCCCTCTGGTTTGGTATGAGGGGGCCACTGCCCCCTCTGGACCACCCTCACCCTTTCCTCTCTGCCCTCATAAATTTCTAGTCCCCCAGATCCATTTTGCTACCATGCCTTTGTCTGCCCCTTCCTTCTCTCCTGCCTCCCTCTGTCTGCCTGGACAGTGTCCATCTATTCTTCATGATTCAGGTCAACTGTCACCTCCCTTCCTGTCTCCTCTCCCCCATGTCCCTTCTCTGAGCAGCACATGCATTCGTACCCTCTTTCCTGGTTGCTGTCTGTCATTTCTTATGCAACCTGCTCACTGAATGTTCCAGAAGACTTTGGAAACCAAATCCCAACCCTGTCCCAAGGATGTGGCTTCCCCTAAAGACTCCTGAACTGAGGTCTGTGATCTTTTCTTCCTGCTAATTCTAGAGAGGAAACAAAGCCCTTCCTCCTTTTTTTCCAAAGCATTTTTCCTGCCCTTCCTTCTCTGTAAATCCTTCCATGATCATTCAGCCCCCAGCCCACTGTTGCTCTTTTTAATGTACTTTGTCTTGAGGGGCCTTCAATGTCCACACCCTCAACCTTTCCAATATTCTGCTCTTTTAAGTTCCTCAATGTGCTCAGCTCTGGTGAAAAAAGGTCCCCACCTCTCCTCAGCCACTTATTCTGGAGGCCTCACCAGCGCCAAGGCTTCACTATTTCCAATCCCTGAAGCCCCTGGGAAAGCTCAGTTTCACGCACCCCACTACCCATGCAATGCCTCCGCACTTCCTATGAGCTCCTCTAGAATTCTGCCTCCTGTGGTCCTCAATCCCACAGTGCCCTGTGATTCGTAGTTCCCACCTCCAGGCACCTGCCAGGCTCTTTGCCCCCTGGCCACATCATCACAGGCAACCCTAACATGGTTCAGATCCCCCGACCCACCGTTAGCATTGCTGCCTCTTGCCCGTGTCTCTCTTCATCAAACTCACTTGTGTGAACCACATGTTTCTCTGTTGAAGGCTGAGAAAGGCTCTGAGGTGCAGGTGCTGAAGAAGGCACAGCCACACCAAGGGGGAGACTGCAATGCTGTGCTGGTGGAGCTCTTGGCATCAGCTCACTCGTCCTCCCACCCTCCCACATGGCTTTTGCAGGCCACGCTCTCTTTTCAAACTTCAATCTCCCGATTCTACATCCAGCCATTGACTTTGGTTCTCTGTATCACTAAGAAAATAAGGCAGTCTCATAAGAGGTTCCCGGAGCCCCACACCACCTTCCCGCATCTGCACCCACATTCTCTGCCACTCTTCCTGTGACCATGATGTACAACCCCAAATCCATCCTCTCTGGCCACCCAGGACTGACAGCCCTGCACCACCACTGTTCTGCTTCCTTTGTGACAAATTCTCTAACTCCCTGATGACTGGAAGATACTATTGAGGCAGAAAATGAGCTGAGCTGGGGATGTGGATCTCTTTCTTCTTTTAATTTGACAATTTGAATCATTCCATTGTGCTTTGTACCCAAGTTGGATAAGGCCCTTGATATGCTATTATTTCAACAAACAGAAGATGAGGTGGCCCTGTATAATTCCTCCAGCTGAGACCTATTTATCAGGCTTCTACTTATTGTGAGTACCGTGACCCAAAGAAGAAAAATAAATAGGCTTTAAAATCCTTAATGTATTGTGTACTTATTTGGATAACAAAGAACAATTGTTCAATTCAATCAGTAAAAGTATAATTGCACTCAGTTCCTTTCCTGTGCAATCATTGGAGGATCCCAAAAATGAATAGTGCCTGGGGGTGTGAGCACTTGTGTGGTGCGGCGGGGATGGGGAGGAATGCCACCCGGGGCCTACTTCCTTCCTACAAGTCTTCACTTCTCCTAGGCAATTTTTTTAAAGAGTAAGTACTATGGATGGCATTTGTTTCTAGCCTGAACTGTCAATAATACAAATTCCCACTTTCCATATTGTGCTAGTTAAAACCACAGGAAGGCATGTTCTTCTTTGTTTTTTAATTAGATACAGGGTCTATGCATCTTGGACCCATAGTGATCCTCTTGCTTCAGTCTCTGAACACTGGAATTACAGGTGTGGTCCACCAGTTTTAAGCCAGCACTATATGCCCAGGGTTCTGGGGTCAGCACCGCATGTGGTTCTGGGAATCAAACCCAGGTCTTTGTGCTTTCCAGGCAGGTGATTAGACTGCTGAGATATCTCCCCAGTGCTGGCATGTTCTAAGATATTTGCATTTTATTTTACATTGAGCACTCACCACTTGCCCTGGAATTCTACAATTGTTTTTTATCTATTATTTCAATCTGCATATTCATAGGGTAAGTAGTATTTGATAAAGCATTAGGTAGGTATATAGGTAGATAGATAGATAGATAGATAGATAGATAGATAGATAGATAGATAGATAGATAGATAGATACATAGATAGATAGATAGACAGACAGACAGACAGACACACACACACACACACACACACACACACACAGATTTGAAAACTGAAATTTAGATCAATTGAGGGATCAGCCCAAGGTGTTTAGCTATCATATGGAGAAGCTAAGACTCAAAGATAGGCAGCCTGACTTCTAAGCACATATCCAAAGATTTCATAGCACATTCTGTTCTCTTCCCTCAGATCCACTTCAGTGCATCTTACAGCCCATTTGGGTATTTAAAAAGAAAGACAAATGGATAGAAATTTTGCTGAAATGATAAAAGATGTGTTAGATCTTACAGAATAGATTGACCTCCTCAGGGCAGGAATGAGCAGAGCAAAATGAAAACTCAGCTGGTGGAGAGGCTCCACGCTCAGTTCTTGTCTGCATATTCCCAAGCACTGGCTGAGCCAGTCTCCCAGCAGCCGAGGGAGGCAGCCAGTGATTTCTGGACTGAAACTGCCCAGGTTTAGAGCCAGGCTCTTCTCCTTGCGAACTGTGTGACTGTGGGGAGCTGCGTAAGCTCTCAGGGCCTCACAGTCTCCCCAGGCGACATGAGGAGAACTATAACAGGAGCTACTTGACAGTCAAGTTGCTATCAGCATTCATCAACTGGATAAACTCTGAATGCTGCACGAGATGCAAAATATATAACGGCTAGCTCATACATGGAGTTCTAAACTACATTCTGTGGCCATCCAGAAAACCAGCTCCTTTTCTTCAGGAACCAGTCCAGAAAGCCAGTCCTGCTGAAAGCCAGGCCAACAAAACCGATGTCTGCTAGAGACACAAACTATCCCGGAAGTCGAGTAATAACTCCTACGACAATCAGTGCCGAAAGGGCAGGACTTGATTAATAAACTGAAACATGCACAATTTCTTGTTCCTGCTGCCAATTTAAAGCCAGAAAGAGCTAGCTAACTGTGTACCTTTATCCAATCCCATATTGGATGCTCCACTCTTAGTCTGTCCCCAGTTGGCTTTCCCACCAATCAGAGCCAACCCACAGCCTTTCTTTCACTCTGCAGCTTCCCTATTCCCATGCCTTCCTTTGAGCCTCTGCTAAAACACATATTAAGATGGCTCACCCCCTCCCTATAGCAAGCTCTTCATGAATACAGACTGTTTGTTCACGTTCTTGGTCTCTGAGTCTACAAATATTAATCAAACTCGTCCAAGTGTGCACGATGGGGAGAGATCCAGGAGATAACAGTGCAGAGAGCAAGAAGGATCAGATCCATTACACATTTTTAAGGCAGAACCTTCCAATGGAAGGCAAAATAGCTTGGGTAATGGGTAGGCAAAGTGCCCATGTGCAAAGTCGGGGAAGTCTGAACTGACCTGGAGAGATAATGCCTTTCAGTCACCTTCTTCCTACACATACAGCAAGGTAAGCAACTCCAAAATCCCCACTTGCTAAGACACCATCTCCACTAGCCCAACATGCAGCCAGCAGATTGCTTCCTTGGGTGGAAACAGTGCTGGGATGGGAGTTCATTGGTGTCTATAGGCTGCAGTTCCCCACTTTCCTTCCCACTTATTTCTCCTTTGTGGATAGTCAACAAAACAACAGCAATACAAGCAAACACACTTCCCAACCCCCTGACTATATTATATCTGGCTTCAATCACAGTTAAAAATCTAATAAAACTATATAATCTCAACTTTTTAGAAGTATGTCTGAAAGCAAATAGAGTAAAATGTTAGCGGTTGTTACTTCTGGATAGTGGTATTACAGGTGATCCTAATTTCTTTTTAACATATTTCTGTAGTTCCTAAGCTTTCAATAATGAATAAATGAATAAAACCTTCAATGATGAATAAAGACATTTCTTTAAAAAAAAAAAACACATTTGCTAAAAATTAAATCTTCAGAATGGTTAAGAAATTAAAATCTGTGAGACATTTGTTCTTTGTCATGAATCACCCATGTGTGAGTCCTGGGGTAAAGGCTAAAGGCACAGGGAAAAACATGTTCCCCAACAGTCCAAGATGTGAATGAAGACAGCCTGGGGAAAAGCTGAGGCCTAATGGACGGCTCTCTCCTCTGATCTCTGCAGGGACAGGAAGCAGTGTAAGGCAGGTTCAGCTCAGGGACAGACAGGAGCTGTGGGAAAGGCAAACAAACCCTGTCATATTTCTAAACAGTATTCAGTGGAGTCAGCACTAGCCTCAGAGCAAGGGATTATTTAAGCAAATAACTACAGCATTGAAATGCAAACAAGCAATTCAGAAGTAGCCACTTCCAAGACAACCTCCAGCAGGGCTAATTATTCCACCTTGGCCAGAACTCATGGCCAAGTCTGACCTCCAAGAAGCCCTGAGCAGTGTGTGGCAAAGAGGTGCAGGCAGGAAACTGAACTAATTTCAGTCCCTGCCCCTCCCCTCAAAAAGAAGGGCTGGGCAGTGTCACCCAGCCCTACCACTTTCTGCTCCAGAAGCTTTCATTTGTTGACTAATTTCCACCTTTGGTGGCTAAGTTCACAAGGATGTTTCCTTAGGTTTCTAGTGAAGACCTGGCCAATCCTGGGCCTGGGATTTCAAACCTGACCACTTTGATTGGTTGCTATATGAAGAGTTGAAAGAAAGAGGCTTCGTTTCCCAGGACATCTTCTCTTCAATCATACACAAAGACCGACTCTTGAGGAGCACCTAACAGATGCTCTGGTAAAAGTTATAAGAGGGAAGGTCTCCCACACATATGCCTTCCTTTACCTCCCAGGCAAGACTAAAGTTTTCACTTAAGTGAGAGATAGAATGCCAAGCAATGCGACAGTCATGTGAGGTCAGTCTGTTTGCAAGAATAAGACAATCTCACTATCTGTGCATCAAATATATTCAGAGGGCTGGACCAGCACCGCACCCCACCCCAGCACCAGGCTGCAGCAGCTCCTACACAGCTTAACCATCACCCTTATTTTTTTAGCTTAAATCAAAGAGTCACATCTGCCTCCCCAGACAGATACCAGCGACAAAACTTTTGCAGCTGTTACTTGTAAGTCATTTTTCAAACTCAAAATGAAACATTTGCACTGGAAAACTGCTGATGATTAAAATGATTAGACTTGATTCTTGTTCTTCTTTGAATAGAAAATAGACACTGATGTGTTTTTCTTTTCACTTATTAATCTGTCCTAATGTTTCAACACTGACTATTTCTTCAATGCCAGGATTTAAATAATGGAAACAAGAGACTCTATTAAGGATGAGGCATGAGCTCCCACCCTGATCCCTTCAGTGAAGCATGTCTTTTAATGTCCTGTTTCTCTCTTCCTTTGCAATTAAAAGACAAGCATCTTTGCCTGGAAATGGGGTGTGTGTGTGTGTGTGTGTGTGTGTGTGTGTGTGTGTGTGTGTGTTAGAAAAGAAATTACTGGGACACCTTTTGTCACTACAAATGTTCTAACAACACTGTATGGCTTGACTTGAGGCAGGATCTTTTCAATATTATTTTTTAAGTTAACTATGAGACTTTGGGATCAGTAGATATAAAAATTCCTGGACAAGTCCAGACCCAGCAGAGAATAGCAGTCCCCAGCCCTAGCTCCACACTGAAGTCACCTGACTGTCTTTAGAAACATGTTCATAGCTGGGGAGCATTCAGGGCAATAAAGCCAGTAGCAAAGTCCGGGCTCAGGAATAGACAAGCTCTAGTTAATTCTAATACGCATCAGGAAGTACAGCCCCATGCTGAAGAGAGGTGGTCACTGACATTTTGCTTAGTCAAGGAAAACAATACAAACAACTCAGAGTTTATTGATTAAATGTGATTAATAGCACTTTTTTTTTTCTTTAATGAGGGCAATCTATAAGTTGTAGTCAAGGCCATTTCCTCCCTCAATGTTTGGGCTAGAAGTTAAGTTGGGGTGGGCAGATAGGGGAGTGCTATGAAAATATCAGCCAGAAAATTTATGGCTATAAAATATTAAAAAATGAAAAATATTAGTGATAAATATGGGTCTGTAAATAGAAATATCAGGTCCAATGCAGCAATTATTAAGTATAGTGTTCCTAAAATTTTGTCTTACATTTGAAAGCTGATGGTAAGTTATAGTCCCACCTCGGGAATTCCCTACTGTATAAAGTAGGCAGTTTCCAGCATGTCGACCCCACAACAGTAACAGACTTTCTAAATCAGAAATTTCTGAGGTTAAATCCCAGCTATGTATTTGAACAAGCCCTTCAGGGATTCTGGTATGAGCCTATGCACAATTAACAAACCATCTGCTAATTCTACATGAGTACCCAACAAAAAGATAAAATCAAAGAAAAAAAATCATAAAAATAAATAGTAAGCGAATAATCTATAAAACCCAATGTGAAACTCCTTTCACATTTTTAATTGATATACATGTTCCAATAATTAATTATAAATGTACCAAGTTTTTAGTGATATTCCACAGCAGTGCTAAGAATACACAAGGAGGAAAGACAAATACTGTTGTGGAAAGTTTACTTTCATGTGCAAAATAATGAAACTAAACTCTTACATCACACACAAAAACCAACCCAAAGTGGATTTAAGACTTAAACACAACTCCTGATAGTGTAAAATTGCTAGAAGAAAACATGGGGAAATCGTCATGACTCTGATCTTGATGGTGAGGCCATGCACAAGACAGAAAAGTCACAAAATAAACAAGAGCAAAGGATGAACACGTGAGACTGCTAACAGCTTCCACAGGCAACAGCACAATTATTAGACTGAAAAAAAAAGCCTATGATGGGCAAGAGGAGACTTACAATCCAGGCATCTAATAGAAGGTTAACTCCCAAAATAGATAGGAAACTGCTACAACTCAATAGCAGAAAAGCAAATAACCTGATTAAAAGAGGACAAGGAAGTGACTAAATCTTTCTCTGGTGAAAACACAAACGTCCAGCACATGACAGGATGCCTAATATAGCGAATCAGCAGAAAAATGCAAATCAAAACAAGACTTCACTTCACACCTGTTAAGATGGCTGTTTTTCAAAAGGTGTCCGGTGAAGTGCAGTGCACCTGCAGAGCCTGCCACCCAGAAAACAGAGGCCTGAGTTTACAGCCAGCCAGAGGAACTTATCAAGACCTTTTCACAAGATGAAATATAGAACAAGGTGGCAACAAGGATCACTGCTGTCTGGAAAAATAAAAATTAACAGTAGGGGTGAGGATGTGGAGAAACTAGAACCCTTCAGCAGACACCAAGTTTTAGTAAGTAAAAAAGAAAGAATTCAGGTGTTCTATTGCATGGTAAGATGATCTTAGATACCCACAATGTGCTGTATGTTTCAAGAAACTAGAATAAAGCATTTTTAAACACTTTGGCCATTAAAAAATGCTGAATATCTTTTTTAAGGTTTTAACTGGGGTTCATTTTATGTTTTTTGTTATTTTAATTTTATTGTAAAGAAAAGAACTTAGGACAAGAATATAGGGGAAGGGCTGGCAAGATAGTTCAGCAGACTAAGGGCATTCTTAGGCAAGCACAAGGACCAGGGTTCAATCCCCTGAACCATGCACTGCATCAGCCCTGCCCCCCAGGAGCCCTGAGTGGGTGACCAAGCCTGGGTGTGGTGGTGACCCCTAGTCCCAGTGCTAGGGAGGCTGAAAACAGGAAAATCACTACAAGTCTGAGCTGCACAGTGAGACCCTGTACCAAATACATTTTTTAAGTAAATAAAAGAATATAGGGAAGTAAAAAAAAAAGAACATAAGTAACAATGATTAATATATTGCATAGTGTTACCTTTAGTTAGAGTACAATATATAAGTATTTAATTGTCCAAACAATATTAGCACAAAGCTTTCTTTGCAATGAATTAAGAGAAATTAGTAGTATAACTATCTCAACTGTCAGACAGATAGATAGATAGATAGATAGATAGATAGATAGATAGATAGATAGATGATAGATAGATAGATAGATAGATAGATAGATAAAAATTATTTTTGTTTTTCCCTTCCTTTCTCCCTCCTCCCAATCTAGTTTCTCTCTCCTTTTGAACAGTTTCTTCCCATTTCACAGTATTTATTATAGATTTTTGGATCTTATTTGCTCTTTCAGCTTCTCACACTAGGGAGAGAATACACCGTTCACACATGTTAGTCTGGTTTATTTTATTTATGAGTATGGTCTCAAGTTGCAGCCATTTACCAATAAAGTCTCCAATCTATTCTTCTTTATAGCTGAGTACTACTCCATTGTATAAAAAGTCCATACCTTTTTATCCATTCTTTGTCTGATAAGCACTTGGGTTACTTCTAAGATCTAGCTATTACAAATCTGCTTCAGGCATTCTATTTCTTTCCTATACTGCTCATTC
Source organism: Ctenomys sociabilis (assembly GCA_004027165.1). NCBI lineage: Eukaryota > Metazoa > Chordata > Mammalia > Rodentia > Ctenomyidae > Ctenomys > Ctenomys sociabilis. Next base: position 23,068 of record PVKA01025537.1, on the reverse strand, counting down.
AAAGAGTCCATCATTTTTCTATTCTCCTCTATTTTTTATCAGTGTATTCTTTAGAAGCACTTAGTACTTCTTTCATTATAGTTATCATTTCTTTTTTTTACTTTAGAAATTATTTCTGATCTGATTTCCTCAATACCTTTCTACAGTTGTCTCTTTTCTTCCGACGCTATTATTTCAGAGATTTCAGGAGTGTTATTTCCAATTTCTTCTATGCTATTGTCTCCTGCATTTTTCTGGGTAGGTTTGGGGCCTGAGAATGCATTTTGCTCCTTCTCTCTGTCATTTTTTGCATAGCACTGTCCTCTGACGTTTGGTGTAGAATTTATATAGAGTTATTACCTTAACACCAGGTCTGGATCTAACAAGTTCAGACTCCTCCAGGTGGGTGTGGCTTGGGTCTTGCTGCTTTGCTCCAGTTCTTCCTATTTCAGGCCTTGGAAGTAAACCTACTGTGCCCATCTGGCAAGATATTCTACTCCTGGATTAGCTGGGTGAGTCTTGCCTCTAGCCTCTCTGCAGGGAGTTCAGCTACAGGGTTCCACACTGGGTCTGTCTGGTGGAGGAAGTTACACACACACACACACACACACACACACACACACACACTCACTCACATGCTAGGCCTGGGTGTTGGCTGGAATCCTTACTCTCCATAATATGAAATTATCATACTGCTTCATAGAGGGACTTATGCAGGGTTGGGCTTTCTTTGGTTTGTTGCTTTGCTTTGTTGTTTTGTTTTGTTTTGTTTTGTTTTACCTCTGAGTCTCCTGGAAATCCCAGATGCCCTCTTTTTACCCCTTTCACTTGCAGAGCACAAACAGAAAACACTGGTTTGATAACACTTTATCACAAGGAAAAAAATCTCAGATGTGATGGCCTCAACCCAGCCTTACCATCTAGCTCTCTAGCTCCATCACTGATCACCTTGAGGCTATAATTTATTTCTGCTCCCAGAAAAAAGGAGCTCTCAGAGGGCAAATGCTTTCTGGATTCTGAGGACAGCAATGCTCTCAGCAACAAGGCCTATATGCAATAGACATCTTGGCCATGCCTGTATGGGAAGAGAGAGTGAGAAACCTGGGAACTAACTTCACCATTCATCTCATCTAATGCCCTGCCCTCGCTGGGTTACGTACTTAAGCCAGCCTCAAAACATGGACCAAGGAAAATAATTTTCTATTTTCTTCTTCTTTTTTTGGTGGAACTGGGGATCAAACTCATGCCCTTGCTCTTGCAGGGAAGTGTGTATTCCATTGAGCCATCTCCCCAGCCTTCTATTTTCTTCTTGAGACTACTTAAAACTTCAAGTCAGTAGGACTAATGAAGTCTTAGATTATGAAGGGCTGGAAAGCCTAAGAGGCAACAACAATTGTAACAGGGGATTTGGAAGTGGAACCCAAACATGACTACTTTGTGAATAACTTTAAAATATCAGCAGAGTTCCGCTTCATGGCAAGTGCACTCACCCAACCTCCCTGAAAGTAATGCTGTCGTGAGAGGAAAAATGAACTTACAGCTGTGAGACATTTAACACACTATAGTTAGCCAATATATGTTAGTCATTATTTAAAAGTTTTCTTTTTCCTTCCAACAAAATACAATATATGAAGCTTTTTGTGTCTACTAAATGAGCCATTAGAAATAATAAGTGGACCTACAATTAGAACTTTCTGTTGTCCAGTCCGTTTTTTTTTCAAATCAAATCTTAACTCTAACACTAATAAACAAATGAAAACAGAGCTGTTCTCATGGAAGGGAAAGATGCCCCTGCCCTACCTAAGGACCCTTAGGGTTCCACAAGGTGTGATTTAAAAACCACACCCAATCTCTTATCTGACAGAGGAGACCTGCAGGCCCCACGTGTTTGCTGGTCCAAGGTAACACAGCTCAGCAGGGGCAGCTTGCCTCCACTGGGACCTGTGTCCCCAGGACCACAGCATTTGCCAAACAGCCACGGAGGTAGGATGGAAACTTGCTGGGTGGTGGATGAGAACACAGGGCTAAGCTTTTTCAAGTTGTATTATCAGAGCCTGGTCCTGCACAATGTCCATCGCCCAATGGATTCCATGTCCTCCGCTGAATTTTCTGTTCTCAGAAACTTAAGCCTTGGTGTCCATTACCATAAAGGAAATTGATTAGCCATGAGTTTAGTCATTCTCATACCAATTTTTTCACTGAATATCTTTATAATGTGTAGGTTTGTTACAAATTTATCACCTAAGTAAAGTAGAAATACAAATATGTTGACATTGCAGTTAAGGAAAATCATTTAGAATAAAACACCATTATGATTTTGCAATATGAAGAGCAAGCCCAGACAGCAAGCAATATAGGTTCAATTTCCATCACAGTGGTCCTCACTTACTGTGGGGATTATATCCCAGACACCACTGCAATAAGTGAAAATCAGCGAAGCAGGGTGCTACATTTATTTTAGCATTCATGTGTATTCTAAGCCTTTATAAACCTTTCCACAATCCCATGATATAGCGAAAAATCTGCAATAAATAATTCAGATTAATATTTTTTGAAAACCCACATAACAAAGAGTCTGCTAAAGTCAAACCTCAAAATAGAGAGGGCCTACTGTATTTACCTTCTCTGTATTTTGAATGATAAAACTTATATTAATTTTATGTAACACTGAAGCTGTGTTTCAGAAAATTACTAAGGGCCAAGTAAATGCACCAACCGAGCTCCACTTGCTCTGCTGCGTCTGGATGCTGGGCATTTCGGCCCCACGGCGGTACAGCTCAGCAACTGCTTACAGTGCGCCTCCTCCCAGGGTCTGGACAGGAGACCAACTGCCTCGAACGCCGCGTACCTCCAGAACCTCCTAGGAACAGCCAAGGGGAGCTGCCGCATCTCAGTGCTGCAGCCTGCTACCTGGGGCCAGAGGCAGAAGGCTTCTCTCCCCTTGAAGTCCCCGCACTAAGTACCTCTCAGTGCTGTGTTGGCTCCTCTGGGACAGCCTCATCCGGCGACGTGAACCAACGTGCAACCCAAGCCCATACGCACCACGAAGTACCAACACGGAGGGTAAACCTCAACGCTGAGGTTTTAGTTTAGAAAAGAAAAAAAAAAATCTCATTCATTAACTTTTTTTTTGTCTTAAAAGCAAAACAACACAAACACACAGGTTCACCACCACTGGCCTCGTCCATGCTTTGAATGCTGTTTGAAAGGTCTCAGATGGAAACAAATATGGGCCTCAATCAGGGATCAGGGCGGGGAGGCGGAAACATATTCGTCTTCCACCAGCATCTCCTCCCGCCACCCCCAGACTGACAAAGGGTACTCCTCCAAGGCGTGAATTCAACACAAAAGAAGATGAAGCCAGACCCTGCAAGATGGTTTATGGCCTAGGTTGGTTTAAAACAAAAAAAATCGACATTAAAAGAAAGAAACAGGCCAGGAAATAGCCCAGTGGCATAAGCACCTGCCTGGAAGCACAAGGTCCTGAGTTGGATCCCTGGTACCAATACCAGAAAAAAAAAAACATGTCAAGGGAAGACATTTGGGGCCAAGTGAGCTGACTGAACCGTAAATGCCACAGCCATCATGAGCACAAGGAAATCACCGCAGGCACTTAGCAGGAGAAAAGACAGAAACAGACAGACCCTGAGCTGAGCCTTCAAGGATGGCAAGGATTAGATGAGTGCTAGAGGGAGAGCTTCCTGGTGGGGAAAACCGAGTGGGCAGGGAAAAGTCAAAGACAAGCTATGTAGAAGCAAGTGAGAAGACCTGATGGCAGGTGCAGGCTGTTTAATTAGAAATAAAACCTGAAGCCAAATCACGGAGGCTCTTAAATATTAGACTGACCACTTTACACCTGACCTTTTCTCCTTCCAGTCCCAGTGACACTGTTCTGATGAAGCAATTCACAGAGTGAGGCAAACGGCAGGGGCCTGTCCCCAGATAACCCAGGGACCGAGCACCTTTCCTGTTCCATACAAACCTCAGCTGTTGATAGCAGCTGTGTGGCAAACTGTTTGGAGAGATTCTCGGGTCACACCTGAGAACGCGGTGGGCGTAGTGACTTATTGTGGGTGCCTGTGAAAGATAAAGCAGGGAGGAGCAGCAGGAAAAACGTTGGCGCAGGTGCCTGGGTTTGCCAACTGCTTTTTCCAAAAGGCGTGACTGAGAAATTCACCTGCCCGCCAGTGCTGCTTAAGGAGGAAAGTACTCCAGAGCTGGCGGGAAATCCTCCCCAGGTACTCTGGGTGGAGTAACCACCCTTTCTGGCTCTGCTTGAAACCACTTTCAAAAGACCATGCTGCCCCAGACAAAAGGGGAGACTATTACGCACTGGAGCCGACCCCCACTTCTGCAATGGAAAGAGCTGTCACTGATGGCCAATGTCTGCCATGGACTCAGAAGGACGCAGTGGTGTTCATGTGCCATGCACTTTTGCCGAAAGAAGTTTGGTTTGGTTTAGTCCAGGGTAGGGGAAAATCCAATTTTTAACTTACGTGACCAGTTTAACAGGTATTCATTCCATGTAAAGGCCAGCTCAAAAATGGACAAATATTAGGCCCAAGAATGAAGTCAAGGCGGGACCCCAGAACCTGCTCATCACAGAGTTCAAACAGATCAAAGCTTTTAATTATGTTTGGGGTTTTGTTCATCTTAATACCCCTGCTTGTGAACTGCTGCCCATGCCTGCTGACATCTCCTAGTGTGAATCAGTGCTCGTGGGAGCCTCTCACTGGGCGCTCTGGCGGTCAAGACCTCCGGTTTTCCATCCTGTCAGAAGTGCACATCTTTCCCTGCTACACTCCCAGGGAGCACAGCATTTGTGAGCACAGAGAGCAATTTTTTTCCTCTTCTTTTTATTCTTCCTGTAAATGCAAACAAGCAACCAGCTCTACAAGAACTTTCATATTTGCAAACACCCCAGGGTGTTTTGCAAAAATCAATCTGACCAAAAACTATAAAATATAAATTCACCTGATACAAGCACAGGATGACTGTGGAGATTTCTCCCCGTACCTCCTCATTACACCACATCCATACAAATGACTCTGGAAACTACACCAATTACAAGAACTACTGGATAAATCTCAAGGTCAGGAGAATTTGCAGGAGAAAGAAAACAAATGGCATGCATCATTAAAGAGATCCCTTTCATGGAACAGCCTAGGCTGAAGCACATTCAAACAAAACCAAATGATTTGGGCAAGAAATTTTCCACCTTCCTTTTGTGATTTTGCAGCTTGCAAAATAGCAACCCCACCATCCATCCCCAGAGGCCCTTCCTAATCTGAACTCTAGGAGATGTGCATCTGTCACTGTGTAAAAACTGAGGATAGTATGGGTGAGTAGAGAGGCAGACTGCAGGAGCTTGGCTGCTTTGTCTTTATGTATAATGTTTGCTTTTCGGTAGTTATAAAAAAAAAAAAAAACTTAATGTACAAACCTTATAAAACACAAAAAAGTCATTCCTAATCATCTCCCTTAGCCCACAACAGCCCCTGTCAATGGCAAATCCTCCAGCATCATCTTGGAGGGCCTGCAGCAGAGTACCTCTGGTGCATACACAATGTATTAGGCATGTTTGTATCATGGCAAAACACCCAACACCTGCAGTTTCGAAGACCAGAGATTTATTTGGGCTCATGGTTTCAGAGAACCTAGCCCATGGCCTGCTGGCTCTAAGGCAGAAGGAGTGTAGTGAAGGGACCTAGCAGAAGCTGACCCCTCCATGGAAGGGAAAGGCTGGGCACAAGAATTCACCCTGCTGGGTCACATGCCCAGTGACTCCTCTTCTGTCCAACGCCCAACTCTAGATGGCACATTCAGCTTTGGACTCCTCAGTGGCTTAATCTAGTGATGGGGACTATGGTGACCTCATGACCCAGTCACCTTCCAAAGCCCCACCTCAGAATGCATAGGCTTTGGGGGGCCCTTTTGATCTGTCATGACACCTACCTACCCAGTATCTTCAGAATCCAGATGTTCAGAGAAAGGCAGTCGGTGCCTTCCACAAAGCTAAAAGACATGGCTGACAATTTTTATGAGGAATTCTTCTCTGACCTATAAATTCTCTACATAGATATCTATGTTTCTTTGGCTCACAGAGGTAACCCAGAGGCCACACAAAAAATATATGCTACATTAAAATTCCTATCTTTTTTCCCTGTGTATATACTTCTTCTCTTTGTTTTTTAAATATGTCATCATAGTTTTCATGATGTTCAAGGCATGACCATGTGCTGTGTAAGCTTTGCAAACCCTTGACATTTATGACCCCTCACTTTCTGACCAAAACCACATTAGACACCAAAATTCCATAATGTGTCAGACAGCACAGAGCTAAGAAGTGGTAGATGCCAATGAAAACTCCAGTAGAATTAATCCAGAGACTTTATGTGCTTTCGTCTCATATTTCTTGGGTTTTCAATATTGTTCTACATTTTAATGGTAGCATGGTATTCTACTGTTCAGGTTCACTTGAATTTATTTAAGAAATAATTCAATAGTTTCTCTCTAATTTTACAATATTCTATTGGATAAAAAGCATAGCAACCAAGCTTTGTCTGCCCATCTGTAGAGTCTCTTAGACTCATTTCCTACAAATGCAATTTCTAGGACAAAGGACAGAAACATTACCTGAGTCATACTGTGTAGTTGTCCTTAATATTTGACTAAGATATGCATCACTAACAATATAGAGGTATCTATTTCCCCACTGAAAAATATGAAAATTTTCAGCATTAATAAAAATATTTGGGCTGGGGAGATGGCCCAGTGGAAGAAGTGTTTTCCTGGCAAGGGCCTGAGTTTAATTCCCAGTTCTACAAACAAAAGAAAAAAAAAAAAAAAAAAAAAAAATATATATATATATATATATATATAGTTGCCTACCATGTTTTGGAAAGTGCTTAGTTTTTGTTTCTGCTTTTTGTTCTTTGTTCTTACTTTATATTTTTGAGCCCAAAGCATATCTCACAGAGCAGCATCATAATAGTGCCAAGGGACAAGAACTGAGTTCTTTTCCACACTCGATACTTTTATTTCATGTATTTTTATCTTGACTCTGTTTTTGGTTTTGCCACTACACCTTCACTTCTGTTGTCCCCCAGATTTCTGTGCATTCTACAAATTCACTTCCTCCCAGTTTCCCTCCTTGGTGATCATGCTTCTCCAGTTTGTGAAAGGTCGGCTGAGGGCCTGCGGAAGCCTTACATTCTCTGATTATGCAGAGCATTAATAGACATCCAGGCCCAGCCAGGCTGGGTAACTGGCCTGAGGTCACAGAGCTCAAAAAGCAGCAAAATCTAGGTTAACAGAGCTGAAACTGCTAGCCATCACCCTCTATGGCCTCCCTCTTAGTAAGACTTCTTGCCTCTTGGAGAAAATCTGAGTCACAGATCAGTCATTGCTGGGGATGACTGACTTAGCAACCCTTGAGCAAAGAAAAGAAATTACTTCTCCCTGTCCAAAGATGAGAAAATAAAACAGCCTCCACTTCAAATGCTTGGCCCAGGCCCTCCAAGCCACCACTCCCAGTGTCTCTGGCTTCCAACAGTTGGTCTCTGGTGTCACTAAATCAATACTGATCTGGAATATTCCTTAAGTAAGCTCACAGTCCACTGTGGCCATAGACCAGCCAGACCCCAGGAGTAGCTGCTTCCTTGGTCAGTTCTTCCTGGCTCGTGTTTACACTGGGAAATTGGAAGTGAGAAACAAAAACAGGCAGAGCTGAGATTTAATTATACTGAGCAAAGACACAATGTATAAAGTATGCAAAAGGAAATGATAGGGTTGGTGCCTGGGTATTGCCTGACATGGCAACTCGGGGTCCTCCCTGCCATCTTTATGAACCATCCATGCATTCCGTGAGAGCAAGAACTATGCCTGCTAGGAAAATGGCTGATACTGAGGTGATCCTGAACCATGCCTGTCTGTCTTTCCTCCACGAGAATCCCAGACCAAGGTGACCTCAGCATTGGACTCACAGCTCCACCAGGTCCCATCTCTATGTATGTGTCCACCATCCCACTGGGGACTTCTTCTCCTTGGTGCTCCAGGCTCTCAAGTGTCAAGAACCCATCCAGGAACCCACAAAAGAAAGCCTACCCTTCCAGGACCCATCAACGCCTATGCTTTTCATCAGAAATGCCCACTCTCCTCTCACATCTCATCAAGTCCAGGAGGTGAGGGCCAGGGAACTACCATATCTTCATCAGTCTAAATCATGCCTGGTCACTGGGCTTGGATTTTTACCCCAAACAAAATGGATGCTCTATGAAAAAGAGGGAAAAATTAGCACAGAACAGGGAGCCTGGCACACAGCAAGTTCTTGATGAAAGCTTCGTTGAAACATCAGTGAGTGCTTTGGATCTGTAGGGAAGAGGCAATGCATGGGCTTAAGCATTGCCAAAGAGGGGGACTGAGGCGGGTGGGAGAGTGACAGCTGCTTCCAGCCATTCTTAGACTGGATTTGAGCTCCTAAGGATGGGGAAATAAAGACCAGAACTGATGAAACCATAACTCATGAACTTCCTAGTGAAACTGCAGGAGGAAGGAGAGGGCCAGAAGCCCATGGTGCTGCTCATAAGAACCCAAGGACAACAGGGCCTGGCCTCAGAAGGGCCTTTCTCTGCTCTACCACAGAACCCAGAAATTTCCTGCCCTTGAGACCCAGGAAGCCTTAAGAACATCCAAAGAGAACCCTGTTGGCATGGACACCCAGCAATGCCCTCCTGCTCCGTGAGCAGTGTGCCAGGCAGAACACCCCAAGGTCAGTTAGGGGCAGTCTGTCAAGTAGGAAGGGACTTGTGCCAACATCATTTGTATTTCACAGGCTGGTGTCATTTTCATTAGAAGTGGACAGGAGAGTTGGCTACCGCTGTCCCACAGAGGATGCTGGTGACACAACCACTGAAAAACTCACCTGAGCAGCTAGACTTGGACTTTTCCATCAGGATTTGGGGATTTGGCACACAGCTTTGTGTGTGTGCCAAGGGAACCATTGGCAGCCAAGACTTCACCACCTCAGCTGCACCCGGAATGACTCTCCACTTCTCTTCTCCCTTCTCCTCTCCTCTCCTCTCTGCTCCTCTCCACTTCTCTCCATTTCTCTACATACCTCTCCTCTCCTCTCCTTTTTTCTCCTTGCCTCTCTGCTCCGCTCTTCTACTCTCCACTGCTATCCTCTCCTCCCCTCTTCCCTTCCTTTATCTTCTCTTCTTTTCTTTTTGCTTCTCTCTTCCTCTTTCCCTTCCTTCCTTTCCAGTCCCTTCACTGTGCCCCAATTTCCTCATTTGTAAGGTGAAAGGATCAGATTACATTCTCTAATATCCTAATTACCCTGGTGTTCTGGTTTTTTATCTAAGAAATTTATGGAATTTACTTAGTAAAAATAAAATCAAAGCAATTAAAGAAATAAATAAAGATGGGACCTGACCAGGAAGCAACATGAAATAGCAATTGAGAACTCAGGTTTTAACATCTGTCACTTACTACAACATCTTGTAGGAAAACTAGAGGGTCTTAGTTTTCCCCTTCTACATAATGAAGACAACAATACCGATCTCATGAAGTAATCTTGACAAATAATATTGCCTAGTAAAGTACCAGGCATATACTAGATGCTTCATATATGCCACCTTAGAGAAACCAAAAAGATGAATCCTCAAGATGCTATCTGCCTTTGGGGAATCTCAATATTTGGCTTTTGGTTTCTATGATTTTGTTTGAAAAGAATTGCATTTCCTGGCCACCAACTTCGCCCTGAGGGAAGGAACCAGAACCTTCACACGCTGCAGAAAGTTGGGTGATGGTGTTTTATTTGGAGAATTATCAGTATTCACCTCAATTCAGGAAGGAGTGAAAAGGGACTAGCCCTCTTCTTTGCATAGCCCTTGTCTTGCTGGATAGCCAAATAAAAGATTCTTCCCACTCATATTCAAAATGCTATTCATTAATGGGATGCACTTCACATTATGTCCCACTAATTACCCTAGAAAGGCAGTAAAAATTAATAAGGAACTACAGTTTCATTGTTCCATAATGATAGGGAGTTCCAGAGGCCCTCTTGAGTAATAAAATTAATATTTAAACTAGTTCAGTCAAAGAGCCTTCTCTTAAACATAAGTCTTCATTACTAGCTTCTTTATTTAGGTTTTCTTTTCGGGCAGGTTTGATGCTGCACAAATGCATCTTTGATAATATTCCTGATGTACCAAGACAATGACAGTGGTGTCCACGGTGCTTTTTCACATGAACTGGGAATGAAAAGAGGAGCCCACACACACATATACACACAGCTCACGTACATGTATGCACACACATATACGCACTAGATTAGATTGTTCTACATTTATTAGATTGTTCCACATACATTTAATCAAGAGTAGCAATGCTTCTTAGAAGCCAGCACGTCTCCCTGGAGGGACAAGGGGTCTCAGGGCAGTTGCCAAAATACTGTGGTTATGGTTCAATCTCTGAGTGTCCCCCAAAATGCCCATGTGCTCAGAAGCAGGGCTTTGAGGAGGTGACTAGATCTTAGGGGTGTAGGATTCATCAAAGGGTTAATACACTCCAGAGTTCAATGCTAAGTGTGGCATTAGAAGGCTTGTGCTTAGGGAGAGGTTGCAGGGGTGGGATCTGGAGGTGGTAGCTCCCACTCCAGGTCCTTTCTCTCTGTTTCCTGACTCCCAAGAACCAAAATAAACCTACCACACTTCCTTTAAGTTGTAGGTGCTGGGTGTTGTGTGACTGAGACAGCTGTCCAAGGTAGGGTCCTTTGAGATCTCAGAAGTGAAGTTTTTGTTATGGTACCATGCTCTTACAATAGAAATTGTATCACCCTTCCAAGGTCCTCTCTGAGCTTTTGTTTAAAAGATTAAAGTGCTTTAAAAATATGCCTGACTATCAGGTTAACAATATCCCCTAGTCAGTGCAAGTTAGGCTGATCTACAAGCTGCCACACAAGTGCATGGTGAAAGCTAAATAAAAGAGGCAAACGCAACGATTTCAGGGCTCCAGGAGAATCAAAGCCTCCCACAGAGTTCCAGATTCTCTCAGGCTAAGACCAAGCCCTTCTCTGGATGGCCCATATTTATGTATTTATCAGAAGAAAGAAGAGAAGTGCTCAAGGTGGGAAGAACATGCAAGGACTTCTCCAAGTAAGGCTCAGGAGTGAGATTCCTGAGGCTACAATCTTCAGCTAGTTGGGTTGGATCCAGCTGTCCTTGGCTGTGACCATGCTTTATCCCTCAAGTCTTCATGGCTTCGCTGCCGCCACAGGCCTCAGTGGGGCTCAGTGACTCTCAGAGGTTCATCTACTGTGAGTCCACTGCCCATCTCCAGTCAAGGAACCTAGTCACTGGACAGACTCACAAGTAAACATGGAAAGCCAATTGGTTAATTTAAGCCCTGCTCAGACCTGCTTCAGAGTGGTCTCCATCACCTGACAATGCTGGAGTCTAATTTCCTTTCCTTTGACTATGGGAAGGATTTAATGGCTTCTCTCCAATAAACAACATGGGGCAAAAGTGATGCTGTGTGACTTCCACAAGTGGGATTTTAAAAAATACCCAAAGAGCTCATAATGAAGTATTTCAGGTCCTGAAAGAAAACAACTTTCAAGCCAAAATGATGTATGCTGCAAAACTATCTTTCAAAATTAATAGAGAAATAGTATATACTTCCATGACAAACAACAAGTGAAAAATTCATGACCACCAAACCAACCCTACAAAGAGAACTGAAAGGTATTCTAAAAGACATAAAAATGACCACAACTTCAATAACAACAATATAAAGAAACCACCAAGCAGAACAAGCAATTAAATAGGAGGGAAAAGTAGGGAACCTACAGCAGGAAAATAACATAGCCAAGATAAGCCAGTATGTACCAGTTATAACCATCAATGTAAATGACCTCATTCACCAACCAAAAGAAGAAGACTGACAGAGTGGGTCAAGAAACAAAAGCCAACAATATGCCTTATACAAGAAACACATTTAATTCAAAAGGAAATTCAAAGACTGGAAAGGGAAGGAAACTAATACTCCATGCAACAAGAACCCAGAAAAATGCAGGTGTAGTTATTCTGGTTGCTGACAATATTAACTTCAAGTTAAGAAGGAGACAAAGAAGTCTCTATATGCTTGTACAGGAAAACTGTAAGAAGAAGAGATAGCAATCTTAAATATATATGCACCCAATCCAGGAGCCCCAAACTATATAAGACAAATTTTAACCGACATGAAAAATCAAATGAGTAACAACACAATTGTAGTGGGAAACTAACACTCTGCTATCACAAAGAGACAGATCAACTAGGCAGAATATCAAGACAGAAATATTAGAATTATCACAGATCAAAATTGGAGAAATAGAAGCAGTCCCTAAAAGGATATTTACAGGAGTGAATTCTCACATCAGGAAAGCAAAACAAACATAAGTAAACAACCTTATCTGTACCTCGAGCTTTTAGTAAAAGAAGAGTGAGTCAAGCCCAAAGCCCAAAGATCAGAACAGAAATTAATATAACTGAGAATTTAAAACAATACAAAGAATTAATGACTCAAAAAGTTGAAGCCAAAGACAATTGATAAACCCCTAGCCAACTTTATATAAAAAAAGGAAAGAAAAACTCAAATTCATGAAATAAGGAATGAAAAGGGTGAAATCAGATACTGTATAAATTTAGATCATCAATACCTAGTTCGAAAATCTTCAGTGTCACAGGATGGATAACACAAAAGAAATAGACATGTTCCTAAATACGTATGGATTACTAAAGCTGAATTGAGAAGACGTAAAAATTCTCAATAACCCAGTATCAGTCAATGAAATTAAAAACATAATCAAAAACCTAACAACAAAGAAAAGTCCAAGTCCTGATAGAATCAAAAATGAATTCTACAAAAAATTTAAAGAAGATTTAGTGCCACTTCTCAAATTGTTTAAAAACATTAAATGGGAAGCAAGTCTCTCTAACTTATTCCTGTGGGCAATTCTTACTCTCATACCAAAACCAGAAAAAGACACAACCAAAAAATACAACTGCATGCCAACCTCCCTCATGAACAAAGATGTAAAAATCCTCAATAAAATACTAGCAAGCAGAGTGAACAACATGATCAGGTGGGATTCATCCCAGCAATCCAGGGATGGTTCAATATTCTCAAACCAATAAATTTAATACAGCACATCAACAGAGCCAGAGACCAAAATCACATGATCATCTCAATAGATGTAGAAAACACTTTTGACAAAGTTGAACACTCATTTGTAATAAAAACCCTACAGAAGAGCAGAATAGACAGTCTTTACCTCAATCTGATAAAAGCCACATATGACAAATCAAAAGCCATCATGCTAAATGGGAAAAACTGAAAATCTTTACTTTAAAACCAGTAACAAGACAAGGATGCCCACTGTCACCACTCCTATTCAGTGTAGTTCTAGAAACATCAGCCAGAGCAATTAGTCAAGAGAAAAAAAAAAGGAATAATGATTGGAAAAAAGAAGCGAAATTGTCATTATTCACAGATGGCATGATACTGTACATAGAAGGCCCCAAAAACTCTATCAAAAGAATTATAGACTTAACAATGAAATTCAGTGGTGGGCTAGAGAGGCTCAGTAGAATAAGTGCTTCCCTGGCAAGTTCAATCCCCAGATCCATCAAAAAAAAATAAAAAAAGAGGGAGGGAGGGAGGGAGGGAGGGAGGGAGGGAGGGATGAAGAAGAAGAAAAAGAAGAAGAAGAGAGAGAGAGAGAAAGAAAGAAAGAGAGAGAGAGAGAGAGAGAGAGAGAGAAAAGAATCAATTTTGTGAAAACATGGATTTCACAATATTGAAAAACTCCTCAATCAAAATACCATTAATGTCCCTCTTGGATGTAGAGAAAACATTCCTAAAATTCATTTGGAACCAGAAGAGACCTAGAATAGCAAAGGTAATCCTGGGGAACAAAGGCAAGGTAGGACATCATAATCCAAGACTAGAAATTATACCACAAAGATACTATGATAAAATAAGCATGATGCTGTCAAAATAATAAACCTAAGGATCAATTAAACAGGTTAGAAGATGCAGACGCAACTACAAACACACTCAGCCACCTTATCTTTGACAAAGGGGCTAAACATGTTCACTGGAAGAAATATAGCCTCTTTTTTTTTTTTGGCAGAACCGGGGATTGAACTCAGGCCCTTGAGCTTGCCAGGGAAGCGCTCATTCCACTGAGCCATCTCCCCAGCCACCAAAGGCGCGCGCCACCACGCCCGGACTCCAATCGCCGGCTCAGCGCACCCGAAGGCGGGGCCGGCGCGGCAAGCGGAAGCAGGGATCGAACGCTGGTCCCTACGCTTACCTAAGCAAGCGCTTAGTCCGCTGAGCTATACCACCGGCCCTTAGCCTCTTTAACAAATGGTGCTGGAAATACTGGCTTTCCATATGCCAGAGACTAAGATTAGACTCACGTCTGCAACCATGCACTAAACTAAAGTCAAATTATATCAAAGATCTAAATATTAAAACAGAAACACTAAATCTACTGGAGGATAAAGCAGGTGGAAATCTTGAAGACAAGGGTATGTAGAAGTTCATGAACAAAAACCAAACTGCACAGGAAATACTTGAAAGAATCAACAACCAGGAGTTCATGGCTTTAAAATTTTTTGCACATTAAAAGAAATCACCAAAAGAGAAAAAAGACAGCCCATGAATTGGGAAAATATTTTAGCTGACTGTCCTTCAGACAAAGGACTTCTATCTAGAACATATAAAGAATTTTAGAGAGCCGGGGAGATGGCTCAGTGGAATAAGGGTTTCCCTGGCAAGTGCAAGGGCCTGAGTTCAATCCCCGGTTCCACCAAAAAAAAAAAAAAAAAAAAGAATTTTAAAACATCAGGGTCCCCAAATTCATAGACCAAATCTAAAAATGGGCATCTGAGTTGAATACATATTTCTCAGATATACAAATGCAAAGAAATATATGAAAAATATTCAGCATCATTGATCACTCAAGAAATGCAAATTAAGATAACACTGAGATTCCATCCCACCCCCAAATAATGGCTGTCATCAAGAAGTCAACTAATAACAAATGCTGCAGGGGCTGTGGGGAAAAGGGATCCTTTCTCCACTATTGGTGGAGTGTAGACTGGTACAACCACTGTGAAAATCAGTGTGGAGATTTATTTAAAAAACTAGTATTAAAAGTCATTCAACCCAACTAATCTCTTCCTGGGTATTTGTCCAGAAGAACTAAAGCATCATACCACAGTGATATAACTGCACCCATGTTTATAGCAGTGCAATTTGCCATAGCTAAATCTCAGAAACAACCTCAATGCCTACCAACCAAGGAATTCATTTTTTTTAAAAAAAGATGTGGTATTTTTATACAAAGGAGTATTTTTAATGTGTTTAGTCTACGTAGGTCTACATGGTCTCACTACACGGATTGGACTCATGATCCTCCTGTCTTCAGCCTCATAAGCCCTGGGATTACAGGTACGCACCACGCGCAGTCTCAGTCACTGTCTGAATGCACCTGGGGGCGGGGACAGCACAGCATGCCAGAGGTTAAACCACAGTCTCTGCACCTTCCAAGTAGGTGCTTTAGTCTGCTGAGCTATTTGGCCAGCCCATAAGAATAATACCTGAAGCACATCTTTCTGTGATTCAGTGGCACGCATACCCAAATCCATTGATTCAAGAGGCTATGTAGGCAGAGGCAATATGTCCACTTTAATAAATAAAGTTAACATCATGGATATTTCAAGATAAAAAAAAGAATAATACCTAATGGTCTTTTATTTTTCCTTTTTTTTTTTTTTTTTTTTTTTGTACCAGGGATCAAACTCAGGACCTTGTACTTGCCAGGCACATGCTTATGCCACTGAGCCATTTTCCTGGTCCATACAATGAAGTATTATTCAAATATAAGAAAGGATAAACTCAAGGCTTTTATAGGTAAATGAATGCAACTAGAAACTATCCTCATAAATGAAATAAGTCAAACCCACATGTGTACATATATTGTCTCCCTAGTGTAAGAACCTGGAAAGTTAAATAAAATCTAAAGGGTACAATAGAACCATGAAAGGGAAAGAAACTGTCCAAAGGGAAGGAACAACTAGGATGAGGAACAGGAGAAAAGGGAAAGGGAAAGGAAAAAACATATTTATGTGTATATGCAGGATAGCTTGGATAACTGTGCTGCTGATTTCTGATTTCTACTAAAGGAACTAGTCGATGCTTAAATTTTTTCTTTTTAATTTTTTAGCCAATTTTTCTTGCTTAAATGTGGTAATCTGAGCAACTAAACTGAAGACAACAATATGCAGTTTAACAACCATTGCTGAATTCCTATCATGTTGTTTAGTAAAATTCTATATAATTTCTAGTGTTTGCTTTCCTAGTTTTTATTCTCTTCAAAAAAGGCATGTTTAGAAAAGGATATCCAGCTTTCTGTTTTTCTTCTCCCTCTACCTCTCCCCTCCCCTCGCTCTCCCCTTCTCCCTTTCTCCATCCCCCTCTTCCTTCTACGGAAATGCTCACCCGCTCACCCAGGTCGTACAGGAGCATGGGGAAGACCCAAGTGGCTGTCGCAGGCAGCACACACACCTGAGCCTCCAGCCAATGGCGATGGCATCTTCCATCTCATCTTCCTGTGTGAGTGAGTCCCCAGGTGACTGTGGGACTCAGCCTTCAAACCATCTTGAAAACACGATGAAGACAGCAAGCCATGGCCTTCCTTCCACTCTTACTCCAAATGCCTGGCCTGCAGAAACCATGTAATACTAATTGACATTCTTTTTTCCAAGAATTACACCACAAAATTCTGAGAAAAACACTATTCCACAGCAGCAGATAACTGATATAGGAAGGTCTGCAGAGCTCAGGCCTCTTGATTCTTGAATAAAAGCCATAGTCCTCAGGACCCCACCCATGTAGGACCCAGAAGGATGCAGCAGGCTCCTCTGTGCCTGATTACTGTCCTCACCAGCAACCTTCCACAAGACCCTCACCCCATGCTACAGAGTGCCACACTCCAAGAGCTCTTTAGTTCTCTATAGTTTTAAGGTGGAAGGATTTTCTTCTTATTCGCAGAGATAGCACGAAGCACAGTTTGCCAACCCAGGGTGTTTGCTTTCCCTAAAGAACTAAAGACTGGTATCAATCATCCCTGGCAGTAGTGCTTCAGGGATTCCCATCGTGACTCCGTTTCATGTATATGTGGGCAAGGAGAAACAGCAACTGAAAGGACAAGGCAAGGTTCCTGGACTGGCTGTGTCCAATCCATCGTAGTCCCTCCTAACTCATACCCCATATCCATGGTCCCTCACCTAAGCTGCTTATCCCCAAGCCACAGTCACTCAAGATTTATTGGCCGATTTGTTCTTTGTACCAGGAGAGAAAACAGTGAACAGCTAACCATACAAAGATGTGACCACACTTGTCCTAAGCAGTGGGGCCCAAAGGAGAGCAAGAAATATTCAAATTGAGGCCCAAAATCCTAGAGACTTAGTGAGCAGGAGCTCGGTGGGGCCATAAGGAGAGGATTCCAAGCAGAAGCACAATGTGCACAAAAGCCACATGATAGGAGGGGCTTCTGTAGTATCGGGTGCCTAAAGAAAGATCCCTTGGAACACAGGAAGCAGAAGCAGCAGGAAAGCCATCCAGGGGAGCCTCTGCAGGGCAAGGAGCCAGCCAGTCTGGGGGCCTTATAAATGGATTTCATCTGTATTGTAACAGTGGGCATCCACAGATACATTAAAATCAGGAGAGTAACATAGTCAGGTTTCACCTATGAAGTCATTTCCATCTTTGAACCCCCACCATTTCCCTCTTCTACATAATCCAGGCCACATTAAGCAAAAGCTAGCTGTGGAGGAAACTTTCTCACTCAGACCAATGGCCTCTTGAACGCAGGGCTAGGTTTCAGCTGTGTTTGCAATGCCACCAAGTTCCCCCTGCTTTGTAGTTAGAGTACAAGCTTCTTTTATAGCCTTCAAGATTTGCACACCTAGTCCTGCTGGGCCTTAAATGTAGCTGGACAGTGTTCCCCAAAGGGTCATGGGTCCCGGGATGGTGGTGTGGAGCAGCGACCTTTAAGAGGTGAGACCTGGTAGACAGTGCCTCCTTGGCATGGCAGGCACTGCTCAGCAGCCACTGCATCAAATCACATTGGCTTGAAATCCTGCTCATCCCAGCGTGATGAGGTCAGCCATGGCATGCAAGCAACCCAAGAGGCCACCAGAGATCAGCCTCATGTACCAGCCCTAGAATGGCTGTTTGTCCTATTTGTGCTGACAGTAAGAAATTGTCTGTGCTTTTCTCTCCAGCCTAAAGAAAGCCTCACGGAGCAAGGCACCTCCTCCCAGGGAATTCTGCCTGCTCATTCAGCCCAATGTGATCTTCTGCTCTATAAGCCTGTGATTCACACATGTCATTAACTAGCAACCTTCTGAGCACAGAATGCTGGGGTGAGCAGTATGCATCATATCTGGGGACTTGCCATAGCTATCTGTTTTGTTTGTTTGTCTGGATTTTTTCTCTCTTCCTTCAATTTCTCCATCCTACAGCTCATGGCAGAGATTTACACAAGAGGATTTTCTCCCATCTCACTGTCCTCTAGAACAACAGTGAAGCGTTCATTGCCCCACACATCTCTTGTCCCAAGCGAACCTCAAGCCCCTCAGCCCCTCTCTGGTAACTACAGAGAGCCACAGCACCCAAGGGACCAAGGAAGGAAAGAGGGAAAGAGAGGGAGAGAGTTGATCCGCTCTCTGTGGTTCCAGCCCAAAGCTCACCCTGGAGAAGAACAATCTTCACTTTTGAGCTTTTTCTCTCAATGTTCAGTTCCCTTTGAAGTGTTTTAGAAGACTGCTCTCTGGACCCTGCAAACAACAGGATCACACACTCTCAGGACCAGAAAGGTCTTCGGGAGCTTCTGACTCACCTCACAGCTTCTTCTCAAGGCTCAGCTGTGGGGTCAGCACTTGGCCTCTTGCTAGGCTGCTAGATGGCCGGGGCAGCCCCGATTTACCCAACACTGGGACAGCTGCCCAGGAAAATGGATAAGGGCCTCACAGTTGAAAGACAGAGATTCACAGAGCTGCTTGAGAGGCAGACTAGATCATGAGAACAAAGATGCTTTAAAAATGAGAGCACCTTCTAAATGCTGGGTTTTAGCTCTCCTCAAGTATTGCAGTAATGAGAACAAGCATCAGAAAGAAATCTGGGAGTGCACAATTCAGTCTGATTCTGACAATGACCTTTTTATTTTGGACAACTTGGGAGCCTTAATCCATTCGTGCCTAGTGCTCCATTTTTGGAATACCACAAGCAAAACAACATGCTGAAGATGTTTCTCTTCAACTTCTTGTTCCTTGAATTTTTGTAGGTAATACGGGTGAATCTCGTGCAAAAAAAAAATCAAAATATTGCAAACTTCAGCATAAGTACATTGATGAATTTAACATAAAGAATTAGGGGCTTTGGCCCACTTGTCAGTCCAAGCAAACGGTGGGAGTAGTTTGACCTGGGATGACAACAGACATGACAGGAAAAGTGCCAGGCTCAAGAAAACTACTTAGGAGTTAAATAATCAGAGCAAGTAATGAATCATACATGGAAAAGAAAGGGGAGCTGTCCCTGGCTCGTGTAACTGCATAGCGGTGCTGATCGATGATACAAGGAACCTTAGCGGAGAGCTGGGGAGCAGAGACACAAGTGGGAGACCACAGGTGGCCTTCTGACAACACAGAGCTTGCACTTGCAGGTGGAGACGCCAAACAAGCCATGGACGCTATGGGGACATTATGCTGAAGTACAGGATGTAAAAATGTGTGTGTGCGTGTGCGCGCGCACATGTGTGTTATGATCAAAATATACATGAATATACAGATCTTTAAAAATTTATTACAGTAAGATAAACATTGCCCTCAATCCCCCCCACAAGAAATAAGCATCCCGCCTTGTTTCAAACCCTCTCGTCCTACCATCCTTACCACCTTCAGTGCTAGAAGTCCTCTTCCATGAGTGTCTTTATAAAATGTGATCAAAAATACAGTGAGTGCTCCTGCCAGGCACAACAGAGAGTCACCTTTCCTAAAACGGGTTTCCGCCCACCTTCTACTCCGTGATGCCTTAAGAACCTGCTTTTCTTTCTATGCCACCTGCCACCAGGCAGCCACGTGCACTCTCTTTTTATCGGATGTCATGAAGATACTCGTGAAAGACTTCCAGAAGTGTTTCAGAAAGCAGCAAGAGTGGCGGGATGTGTGCCCTTGAAGCGAGGAGTATTTTGCAGGTAGTAATGCCAGTAAGTCTTTTATTGTGAGAATTCCAGTTTGAACATCCACTCTAGGTCATTTGGTCACACCTCACACATGTAGGAGGGTATTAAAGTAATGGACTCAAAGCCGGGCGTGGTGGCGCATGCCTGTAATCCCAGCACTCGGGAGGCTGAGGCAGGAGGATTGTTGTGAGTTCAAGACCAGCCTGAGCTACAAAGTGAGCTTAAGGCCAGCCTGAACTGCATAGTGAGACCCTGTCTCAAAAAGACAAAAAAAAAAAAAAAGTAATGGACTCAGAGAGTTCATATAGGGAGAGAATATAATGTGGGAAGACACTGGGCCTGGGACCAAGCCCTGAGCAAATGCAAGATTTCAAGCAGAGTGAACTTCAAGAAAAATAGGAGAGACTACAGAGACAGAAGGCAAAAGGCAATGACACTCTTATCAAACAGAAAAGAAGGGAAGAGGAGAAGAGGGAGGGGAGGGAGAGGAGGTCAGGGAAGTGGAGGGAGGTGCGTTGGGGAGGGGAGGGCAGGGGAGAGGAGGAAGGGAGAGGGAGGGAGAGAGGGAGAGAGAGCAGGCCAACAGCATCAAGTGCTCCTAAGAGTCCCTTTAAAATAGAGACTGAACACCACCCCTGGGTGGACCAGGGACATCACCTGTGACACACAGATGTGACAGAGCTCATGACAGCAGCCACACCCCAGCCTTTCCAAACAAGGCCTTTCCAGTTCCCACCTCATCTCTAAGGAAGGTTCCAAGTGGACTGCCAGGCTCTGGAGAAATCCAGGCTCTGAGTCCTCAGCCGCCCTGGGTACTTCTCCGCCTTGAGCTTCAGCTAGACGTAGGGCTTCCTGGAAACCCAACTCCACCTACAGGGAGAGGGCAAGTATGTGACACGCCTGCCATAGCCACCAAGCCCACACCCCTGTGACACAGCCCAGATGTCCCAGCTTTGTCACTGGCTATAGTCTTTATATAGCCGCTCATTCTGGGTCCCTTGGGCCGCCAGAGACCATACTGGCTCCAGTCCTTGTCTTCACATGAGGGAGGCAGACACAGCAGAGATGACGTGCCATCTGATGGCAGCTCCTGTGCCCCCCCCTGGTGCCAGGGCCCCGACTGCTGGACTGCATCAGCCAGCCAGGTGCTGCATCTTTTCCCAGTGTTGATACGATCTGCGATGTGCTGTGGATATCAGCGTCCAGGGATTGTCAGCTTTGTCTAAAAAGCAAGCCCTGCTCTGCGGGAGGAGAATGACTGGCACTCAGCTTCCCTTTTGTTTGGTTTTCACTGCTGGACACACCCTCAGCCCCCAAGCCTGCTCTGCAATTGGATCTGGGAGGAAAACGAGCTGAACAAAGGCACAGATGAGCGCTGAGCCTTATTTGCAGCCTATGTGGTTTATATTTAGCCATCTTGTGACTGGGCTGCTGCCTGCCTGTGGCAGCCCATCCTGTGGAAGCGCAGTCCTGGAGGGGTGTGGGCATGGGAAGGGGTAGAGAGACAGAATGGAGGAGCTTGACATGCTGCTTTGGAAGGGCTGGCAAGATAGCTCGGCAGACCAAGAGCTTGGCTGGCAAGCACAGGGGCCAGAGTTCGATCCTGAGTACCTCATGCTGCACCGGCCCCACCCCTGGGACTGGCTGAGCAAGCCATGGGGTCCGGGAGTCTGGTGGCGCACACCTGTAACCCCAGCACTGGAGAGGCTGAAAACAGGAGGATCACTGGTGTCCACCCTGTGTAGGGAGATTCAGTACCAAATACATTAAAAAAAAAAAAAAAATGCTGCTTTGAACATTGGAAGGAGGATCAAGCCAAATACACCCAATAAGCAGTCAGCTGGGGGGTTGTGTTTCAGAGTCTTCTGCAGAGAAGCCTGTGTGTGTGTGTGTGTGTGTGTGTGTGTGTGTGTGTGTGTGTGTGAGCATTTTTCTTAAGTCTGCCAATTGCCTAGCACGGAGGAGTATGAAAACATTCCGTCTTCCCTTCATGAGCACACTCAAAGTCTCAAGGATGGCAGTGGAAAGCCAGAATCATTCTGTCTCCTACTGGCATCCACCTACAGCTGTCTCCTTTTGCTACAAAATAAAAAGTTGAAGAAGATGGTCCAGGTGACCCAGTGGCTCCTCCCAGCAAGGTTAAGAGAGGTGACCTCCAGGCACGGGGAGCCACAAGAACAGGAGACCCTGGGGTGCTTACAGCAAGACAATGCACGAATGCTGAGCATTGTGGGGTGAGTGCTGAACGTGGTGTGGCTCATGCCTCGCACCTAACACTGAACTTCAGTGAAAATAATCCTTAGAGGGGAAAATGGTGCTAATCTCTAGTAAATGAGACTGAACATATTTTCATCTCACTAAGTGACTGAGGCAGAGGAGGACAGGAAGCAGCACTGTTGTCAATCAAGCAGCCCCAGGGTAGGAAGAAGATGGACAGATTAAGTCAGTCCCCTCTCCCTGCTCACGGGGCTCCTCTGAGTTTTGGGGGTAAAGCTATTTGGAAAAGAGTGCTCTCTCTCTCTCTCTCTCTCTCTCTCTCTCTCTCTGTCTATCTCTGTCTCTCTGTCTCTCTCTGTCTCTCTCTGTCTCTCTCTGTCTCTCTCTGTCTCTCTCTGTCTCTCTCTGTCTCTCTCTGTCTCTCTGTCTCTCTCTGTCTCTCTCTGTCTCTCTCTGTCTCTGTCTCTCTCTGTCTCTCTCTGTCTCTCTCTGTCTCTCTGTCTCTCTCTGTCTCTGTCTCTCTCTGTCTCTCTCTGTCTCTCTCTGTCTCTCTCTGTCTCTCTCTGTCTC